>JAQGAT010000573.1:0-27615 GCA_034687845.1 Pantelozetes paolii | reverse complement strand
CTCTTGGTATAAAATTAAGGGACCATCTGAAAAATACCTAGATATTTATTCATTAAAGGATTTTCGCATCTATCCGACTATGAGTCATAAATCTGTCATAAATTTAACATTGTTTAGTTTATGTTAATCACTTGTTATTATTGATAAGTTTTCATTTATTATTCATTTATTTTGTGATCTTTTTATTCAAATGAAGTTTTTTATGAATTCGTGCCATAAGTTGTGACAACAGTTTCAAAAATGTTTAAAATCTTACAATAAATAAAAGATAGAAATTTAGGACAGGGATACCCATTGCCTCCTACCTGACCCCTTCCTTCTCTCCTAACCCACTACTAATCAATCAAAGACTGAGTAATTTTCAGTTTTTAAAATCATGGAAATTTCATCTGTTGTCCTACTGTTAACGTTTTAAACTGAATTTACATTGATCACATTTTCTAAACTTATTATAAAAGGTTGAAAATATATTTTAATTTTCACAATGTTTTTGATAATCCTTCGTATGTTTAGCATTGAATTCATTGAAGAGTTTGTCAAAAGTGTCTAAAATTGATTGAAATCCTTATCACTACTCGATCTTGAGTTCAGTTGTGATATAATGTTTTGATTTATTATCAAAACAAACATTAATTTAATTTCAGTTCAATGTTTCATCAAAAGTATGTTTTGGTAAATAACTAAAAAACAAAATCAAATCAATTAATCATTGAATGAAAACATTTATTGTTTTTTATATATTTTTCAATTTTTTTCACTTTTCAGTGAAATAAATGAAATAATGTTTTGAACTTTATTATCATTTCTTAGTTTGAAAACAACACAAGAGTTAACAAAATGTACAATAATTTTATCAATAATTGATATTTTGTTCATCAGTTTTGACAATAACTTAATTGAATCCCAGATTAAGTCACGTATCAATTGGCCTGATATTCATATTCTGGGCGTTTGTGCCGATCATTCATAAACTAAATTATAATACTATGAAAATAATTGCTTAATCTTTTCAAATAACTCCAAAAAAGACCTCTCACTCTATCACTCTATCACTCAATCAAATAATAGAAATTATTTGATTTCAAATGCAAAACATTTTTTTATAATTTAAATCATTATTTAATAGAAATTTATTCAATCAATGATTTATTGTATGATTTGATAACAAACTGAAGAAAAAGAAAACTTATTTAAAAATTTCAAAAATTAGTTCAAAAGGAAAAAATCAATTATTTATTGAATTCAAACAACAAAACAGATTTACTTTCAAAAACACAATCGTATAATAAATCTAAATCTTATTTCTGACAAAATTTAAAACCTTTTATCCACTTTTGAACTTTAAAATTGATATAATATTTAGGATAAATTGAAAACTGCAAATTTTGCGCAAGGAAATTTTTATATTTACAGAATATTGGACATGGTTCAAGAATTACATCAATTGAAACCTCGATATTATCCGACAATTAATAAGTTTTTAAAATTACATATCTTTTAAAGCCATTAATATTTATTAATTCAATAACGGATTGAAATATTTTTGTCATTAATGTTATTCAACAAAAAAAATATTTTTAGATTTAATGGGATTTTTAGTTCTGTTATTGAATTTAATTAAGTGTTGGGACATTCAAACACTCATTATATTTTGATAATTTACTTCAAATTGTCTAAACCTTTGTCTAAAATCAATGCAATAATTGATAATCACTTTCGATGTTTCGTTTCAACAAAAATGGTTTTACTTATAATTTGATCCAATGTTTGAACGCCTTTCAAACTCCTCGGCCTTAATCTGACATTTATTTCTATGGATTGAAATTGTATTGCATTGTCTAACTACACACCAATAGTTATACAATACATCAAAAGTTAAAAATTAATCCAAATATCCCTAACCTTCACAGCTATGACCAAGTCTTACATCAAAATTGGGTCAAATATTTATTTAAAAAGTTTGGATGAGTTTTAGATTCACATGTTATCATAACATTGTAATGGGTATTGAAATGCATTCAATATCCTTGAGCTTCAAAGGAATCAATAATTGATTAAAAATAAAAGCTTTTCTTTATTTAATAGACATTTAAAAGACATTTAAGTTTGAAGAATGAGATAATAATAGCAAAACATCTGAAAAACATTATTAGAAATTATAATTCAATTAAACATAAGATTTGAGAAAATATTGAAATATTATGTATTTATTATAAAATCTTTTGTAATATAACCTATTATTACAAGAAATTGCTTTCATTTGTTCATTAAAACATCAAATGATTTATAAAAACCATATAAAATTCAAATCATAAGAAGATTTGAGTATTTCTTACCATTTTTTTCATCACTTAATTGTGAATTAAAATTTTGTATTTACTGATGAGATGTATGGCCTTCGATATCAAAGGCCAAAGAGGAGGAGTTGAGTGAAAAAATGCGAGAAATCCCGGATTGATGTAAACCAGGAATGGAAATGAATGGAAAGGTAGAGAAAGTATTACCAAATAATCGTGGTTTGGGTGGAAGCAAACAAATCATGATTACTGTATGACCGTTGGGCGCGACTGTTGTGGCCTTACATACAATTGAATGATTTGTGTATAAAAGGGATCGAAATTCAAATCATTTTTCAATAGTTTTCTTGAAGTGAAAGAAAAACTCAACAAAAACTCATAAAAAATGAACAAAATTGTGAGACTTTTAACCATTTTTTATAAAAATATAAATTAATTTTTCCTTAAATTCAGTTGATTTTCGTCATTGCCTTTGCATTCATCGCATCGGTGTCTGCCATCGGCGGTGTTAAAGACTGGGCCGGAAATTACTATGACTTAACTACTGGTCAGTACTCCAGCTCATTGACCGGAAGAGTGTATAACTCTTATGCCTCACCCGCTGTTGTTCACGCCTCTCCCTATGTGGCCGCGCCATACGTTTCCGCTTACGCCGCCGCCCCATACGCTTCATACGGCTATGGATACGCCGGTCACCCTCTGGCCTACAACCGACTTCTCCTCAAATAGATATCCAAAATGACTTCCAATTCATCTCAAAATCAAGTCTTGGATTAAAACAAAGTCTAAATTAATTGAAATAATGTTTAACTGAATCTCAAAATTTGTAAATAAAATAATAATTGGTTTTTCAATAAAAGAAATACTTTTTTAGCAAAAATTCGTTCATTTATTTAAAATTTATTATAAATTTCATTGATTTTCAAAAAAATATATAAAACTTTGAAAATTTGAAAATACATTTGATTTCTAATACAAAATACAAATAATTGTCTTTAAATCACAAAATCATTAATAAATTAGTTTTAAATTCAATTATTTTCTTTAAAATCAAATTATTTTAAACTAAAAAATAGTTTTCAATAACTTATTATAAAAATAAATAAAAAACAAAACAATTGATAATATTTTGAATTCTGTTTGTAAGTACAGCACAGGACATGTGCCACAGCCTGTGGCCCACAGGTAGGTATTCATTGTATAGATTCTTCTAAAATTGCAAAACAGACTAAAAGGCAGTTCGGGTTATACAGCGTAAGCGAAGTTCGTCTCAACTTTGCCGCCAATGGCTACCGGAGTAAAGGGTGAGAACCATTGAAGACTAAACCCTTTGCCAAACACAGCTCTAAAACTTCGCCAACTGTGCCGGTTATGCCATTTACTCTCCTTCTTGAGCTGTTCAATGCCTGTCTGGTCGTGCCATATGGCCTGAACCTGGACTCCGAACATAATTAGAGTAAAGATTGCGAACAGCAGTGCCTCAAACACCAGACACACCAAAAGGATTATTGTCATCGGCGTCGGGGCGTTGGATGTCGTGCCGTCAAACGGATCGATATATGTTGTGCCGCAGTCTATGACGGAAAACATTCAATCGATTAGCGATTAAATAAAAACAAAGTTAAGAAATGATATGAAAATCAAATGAATACTAATTTTAGTGTTGTTTACGATTGAAGTAATAATTAATTCAATACTTTTCCAATCGTTTTCAATACAGCGGTAGAAATGGGCGACCGAAAGGACCAGTGCGTGACAAGAGATGAAAGCAATGTATAACTAATTAATCGATATTTTAATCAATATTTAAATTAATGTTAATTTAATTACAATTTTTTGAACTTACAGTAAATAAGACGAAAAACTTTTGGTTATTTTCCCCTACACAGTTATTGACCCAGGGACAGTGATCTTCAAAGGGGTACAGGTGTTAACGTTAAATCAGGTTCTAATATGGGTTTGGAGTCAACTTACGGTCCATTTTCCTAATACAGCGCTGACAGACACTGCAATGATGTGCTCTTTCGGGTTTAATTGAACAACACTTTTGACATTTATAGAGCACTTGACCTTCACTTAAGCCCAGCTGTTCGATGGCCTCTTTGGTAGCCGTTCCTCGCGGGACAGCGCCCTATAAAAAGATCAAAAGTTTAAATATATGTCAATAAAAAAATTGAGGAAACGTTTGAATATTTTTCAATAATTAAATGTATTTTTAAATGCATTTGAAATGAAAGACAGAAAATAATATCATTAAATGTTTGGAAAGAAAGTAAAGTAAAGATTGAATTAAATTTACTTTCAATTAAATACTAATTATAAACAAAACAAAAATTTTATGAATTATTGAGAGATTAAAACAAAGATTAAATAATTTGTTGAAAATATACATAAAATTTGTGTTAATTTAGAGTTTATTTAAAAGTCTGATAAAAATTGTTATAAAAAATGAGTGAAAACTGTATTAAAAGTGAAATAAAAGACAAAATCAATGAAATGACGACAAATTTTGCTACAAATCTGTAATTAATGCTAAAAATTGTATTAATTTAGAGACTGTTTGAAGACTTTAATCAAATATTACTTAAATTTTAAATCAGTTTTTTATGCAATAAATAATTTCTGCGATAAATATATGTATAAATAGATTAGAGATTAAATGCAAATTGAATACCGGGTCAGTTAACATAGTCCTCAGGTGTGAACTGAGGGCCAGAAACGCCAATAATTCAAAAATTATAAAATTAATGGTTTTGTAGATCAGGTTCTGCTCCGGAAGTATGATAACAGTTATGACCACATACTCAGCAAACAATAGCAAAGAGTAGGTGAAGAGCGCACAGATTATCCCTGAAATGTCATTCAACGGTTATCTTTAGTTCAGTCACTCAACTGTCCATCAATTGAGTCCAATCTTGTGTCCACTCTTGTCTTATCTGATCAACGGTTCAGTGGTTTCAGTGATTAAGCGGTCAATCGGTCGGGAAATTAACAAAAAGGTTATATTGAAGGAAATGGCAATCAATTGGCTAACAATATGTCTGCAATAAATCGTCACTGGATTTGATCCACAGATCTGATGGACAAGAGTTGGACAGAAGAGGTGTCAATGAAATGGTAATTCAGTGTCCAATCCCTACCGCAGACGTCCCGTACAAACCAATACCGGCCTCCGAGACACCGATTGTGCAAATCCTTCATATCTTTGTTGCTTTCAATTACTTGTAAATTGATTTCAGTCTCAGAGTTGACATTAATTTCAATGAATTTAAGGATAATTTCATTTCAAATACAGTTATCAATGGTTTAATGACAACAAACTATTGATCACATGATTCACTCTTTTGGCGCTTACTTTCAAACCACAGATCAACTAAAAGACAGCACTTGTTATCAAATGTCGATAATTACCACAAAATTATATATAATTTTAAATGAATTTATTATTTAATAGTGTTTTTGAGTTAATCATAGAAACCAACCGTCCGTTTGTTGATTAAAACCATTGTTTTAATTAATTAATTATAATATTTGCAAAACTTTTATTAGACTTAAACACGAAATGATATAAGTTTTCACTTGTCAATGACATACAAGTTGTCATGGCTCATATAAGTCATAACTCAATTGATATGAAATTATATATTGAAATGAGTTTTAAATAAGACTTGAATTATATAATTATATCTTGAATTACATATGAATTAAAATCATTTCAATAATTTCAATAAAGTTTTCATTTCAATGGGAAGTCATTTCCTTTCATCAAAACTGAAATTGTTTTGTCTATGAAAGCCTTAATTCATTATTCATTACATTAATTAAGTTTTTATAAATAATTAATGACTTTATAATCAAATTTAGAAACAGTTTTATCTAATCGTCGATTAAATCTTCACTAAAAACGGAGAGAAATGTATGAATGCTTTAGATATTATAGGTTAAGAAAAATTTGTATTAAAATTAAGTTTTTTTATTAAATCCTTTGGATTACATAATAAATGAGAGATATTTTCGGACTTAAAGTCTTTTTGATAATAAAACAGTATCAGGGTAGAGCATAGCAGTGCACAGGTAGTTTTTTAAAATTGGAAACTTTAAATCACGTATTGATCGTCAAAAATCAATACAAGGAAGCGATTAAAACCGATTAAATGTTATGAGATTTAAATGAGTTTTTATACACTTATTATGTATTAATATCTAATAATAAATATCTTTTGTGTTGAAAATGATTTTTTTATTCACATAATAGTTCCTGAATTTGAAAGTGATTTCTCTCTTAAACTAATCTTTTATCGGTTTAATTGAAACTAAAATAGACTTAATATCACTTTGAAGTCAATGTTAGAAATAATATAATTAACATATTGTTTGAAACATTATCTAATAATTTGTATAATTTATTAATGTATTGAAGATCTGCTATAAATATGTTTTTCATCAATATATCAAACAAATTGAATGATAATTAACTTTTGGAGCAATTTTTTGAGAGCCGAAGGCATTATTGAATCTCTCTTTTGAGTGACTGTCTCTCAAGTCTTCATTTGAACGCAATCTCTAAGACCTGGTTTCATACCTGTGCTCATAACTGGCTGACAATATTATTTAAATTTATTATTGAGGCCAACAAACACATGGATTTAAAATACAAATTTCAATACTTGGATGCAGTAGTACTCATATGTGTCTCTCCTCTGCACTGTTTGGCCACTTATCCACATCATTGAGATGAAGGTATGTTAAGTCTATCACTTCCTAAGTTAGCAAATCCTAACTTAATCTAACAGTGCTTTCATTAATCAAAAATTTTATTTAATAAAAAATTTTATTAATATTTAAATCAAATCAAAGTTTTCGTATAAAAACTCAATCTTTTATAAGATTTCTTCAAAAAATTTCAAATTTTTGTTTAATTCTGAACCAATTTTCTGAAAAAGTATTTTAAAAACCATTAATATTTAAAAAAAACTCTTTTGAAACTACTCTTGAATTCAATGGACTATAACTTAACAAATATTTTGTTACATAAGAGACTAATTGTTAAAAATCGTAATACTTATCAACAAATTGTGTTTTTATGGACAACTTTTTATGATAAGTCGATCGCAGAGTTCAACGAACAGTTAATTTATAAATAGGTGACGGATTGGCGTATTTTTAGATTCAGTTGAACTCTCTTCAAGTTTTGTTAACCATAATCAGGGAATTGACTTAAAGTTTAATAATTATATAAAATATTCAATCATTTATTTGCTTTTAAATAATTTTCAATCAATTCTCGAATATTTTAATAAATTTGCAAAAAATTGAAACAAAAAACTAACAAAACATTGATTTTATAGGAAATACTGTTTCTATTGATTGCCTTTTATTCGGTAAACGCCGACGAATACGGCGGACCTAAAGGCTATTATCCCGAAAAGCAAAGACATATTAAATTGAATTTTGGAATACATGTGCCGCCAATAGTGTTGAAGATGCCCAGGATGAATATGCCTCAGTTAACTGTGAAAGCTAACTTCCTAAAGAAGCCTAACGCCAAGCCATTAGAGGTGAATCTGCCGCCGCCGCCGGAAATCAGTTTTGGTGAACCCGAAGAACCAATTCCTTATGGCCATGGAGGTGGTGGTTATGGTGGAGGCCATGGAGGTGGTGGTCATGGAGGTGGAGGTTATGGTGGAGAGCATGGCGGTGGTGGTGGGTATGGAGGCGGTGATCAATACGGGGCTAAATCTGAAGTAAATTTTCACAAATCAATTAAAGTTTCCAAAGAAGAAGGTAATGGGGGTTATGGGGGTCCGGCTGAAAGTTATGGCGGAAGTCATAACCATGGAAGCTATGGTCCACCACCTGATCCCTACGCACATTCAGGCTATGGAAACCCTGCGAGAGGAGGTTATGCAGCCCAACAGCCCGATGGATATGGCAATCCCCCACCTCCTCACGCACCAGCGTATTCACCCCCACCACCTGCTTACGGCAATCCACCACCAAATTATGGCGGTCCACCACCTGGCTATGGACACCCACCCCCTGGATATGGTCCTCCACCCCATAATTATGGCAACCCTTCTCGTTCTGGTCTCATTAAACCACCTGTCCAATCAAATTATCCAGTTCCACATAGTTCTCAACAAAATAATAGCCCAAATCCAGGACAGGGTCTATATTCCGGACCATCGACTGCAGAATATTCCGGTCCTTCACAAAGTGATTACGGACCTCCCAGTGCTGTTGGGCCACAAGGCTATGCTAATTCTCCACCAAATTATGCCAACTCTGCACCAAATTATGCAGACTCTCAGCCCAATTATGTGGATTCACCACAAAACTATGCCGGCTCATCCCCAAACTATGCCGGCTCATCCCCAAACTATGCCGGTCCATCCCCAAACTATGCCGGTGCATCACCCAGTTATAACAGTTCTCCCCCTGGCTATGAAAGTCCACAAAACAATTATGGTTTAAATTATTAAACATTTTTTCATCAAATGTTCAAAAAATTCATTAAATTTTAGTTAAAATAAAATATTATTTAATTTTTATACAAAAGATTTGTTAAAAATTCTGTCGAAACAGAAAAACCGAATAAATATTGAGAAAAAGTTTTGTTAACCAAAGAAATGATTAAATATTTTATCAATTGATTGATTGAATAATAATTTTTAATAAAAACAACAAATTTTATTGAAATATAAAACTTTTTATTAATTTTTGAATTTTTAGATTAATTTTTTGTCATTCATTACTCAATAGTTATGAGTCTTATGACGAATAAACTTATTATTAATTTTAATTATCAAACGATCAAAAAAAACATTTGAATTGTGAGCAAAAACACCAATAAATTTAAAATACAGTTAATATTCTCAAAGCCTAACACAGAGTCAAACAATTATTTGTAATAGTTTTGCAATAATTCGGAAAACAATTGAATATTTTGTAAATAAAAAATTAAATTACATTTTGAGTGAAATACTTATGAATGTCTTCAGTCGTTGAATATTTCTGAACAAAACATTCAGTTATTTATAATTTAAATAAAATTTTAAACAAAATTCAATTAAAAGTCTAAAAAATGTTTTAAATAAAAGATTAATAATATATTGTATGAGAAGTCGTGCAAAACATTGCAATAATTATATAACAATTTGAAAACAGATCTGATTTTGTGATCAATTCATTAATATATATATAAATTGAAGATTAGTTTAAAAATTAAAAGAGAGATTAGATTTCAATTATATTATCAAATAATTCATTGAATTTGTTTCAATCTATATATAGATTCCCAACAAAAGTGCTCAACAAAGCTCTCTGTGCTGTTCAGTGCTATTGTTCACAACTTAGACAATATTAACTGCATATCAATAGTCAAAAACCAAAATATAATGAAAGAAAAAGAGAAAAAATTATATAATTATTAGAAAAATCAAAAACAAAATTAAAATATCAATAATATGTCAAACGTTTCAAAGATTTGCACAAAAATTGAGTTCAAATTTAATTCAATATTTTGCCTAAAATTTCATTAATAATAATATTAATAATAATTTGCACACAATTTGCACACAATTTAGTTTAATTCACATTATTTTCAATTAGTATTCAATTTGTTATCTCTTTTCCAGACTTTTGGCTAAACTTTTCGATAATATTATTAATAATTTAATAAATGTTTGATTGAATTGAATGTCAAATAAATTGTGATAAAAAGACTAAACATTTTTTGGGCTGAAAATCACTCAACACTTCCAACACTTCCACAGATTATTAAAACATTTTCTTTTCATATAAGAGTCAAATCTATTTCATTCAGCGCTCAGTTAATTGAAATACCAACTAATGGACGGTTGGGTTGTTTCAAACACATACTAATTGGACGGTTAGATATAGTTTTGAATAAGTTTTTAGCAATAATTTAATAATAATTTGGTATTTAATCAACAGATTTGCGGAAAGAATATAATAATCATTTAAATCTAATGTCAATCGCTTTGTCATACCATCCCATTAAGCACTTATCACAGCATTTTGTCCAAAAGCACAGCACAAACACAACTGTCCTTCTGTTCATTTCAATAGTTATTATATTCAATAAAATCATTTGAAGGGAAGACATGTCAATCAAAAAACAGTTTGAAATCAATTTTGTCAACAATTACTATAAAACTTGTAAACAATTAATGCGAGAAAGTCTTTGAGTTATTGTTTGAATGGTTTGAATGAATATTATTTTGTTTGTTGTATAGCGTGTCGTGTCTTCTGTAGAACAGGAGGTAAGGCGTACGCGAAGTGTCAGTGTTTAGCACTTTCTGTGTTGGAATCACTTTAACTGATTGGTCATCACATCTGAGCCATTGATTGCTACCGATGTGATAGACATCCGTTACATAATGGCCTTTAATGGCTTCGGCGCCGTCGTGATAGACAACTGGAAGGGGGTTTAAGGGGTTATCATATTTATTAAATCATATAAAGCAATAATAAATTAATTAAAAGACAAACCACTGAGAAGTTTGTATCTCTTGAGCTGTAAATTTTTCTCCCGTTCCCACTTGTCGTAGTGAAGACACTCTTTCGGTAACTCTAAGTCCACCGGGTATTCAATTCTCTTCATTAGTTTACGACACCCGCCGTCCACATCGTATACAAACAATTTCAAGTGAAGTATCAGAATAGGAGGCAATGTATCCAAAAATGTTTGAGCGCTCGCATCCATTGCTTGTTTAGTTTTGGGACACAAATACCCCTGAATTGATTCAGAAGTGGTCAGACATTTGAGGGCGTCTTCGACTGACTTTACTTTATCTGACTATCGATTGAATAAATGTTTTTCAATAAAAACCCAAAAAAATGATAAAATTTGAAGAAAATATGTTTCAATACCTGAATGTCTAACTGAAGTGTGAAAAACGGTTGTCTATTACCACAAATGTCTTTACCGGCTGTCCTTACAGAAAGGGTTGAACCGCCGAACATCTCGAAGATTGGAGTTTCGACTACTTTGGCCTAAAATTGAAAAGTTTTACAGATATTTATGGATTATTAAAGGTATGACTCACTGAACGCGTGGGCATTGGTTTGTGTCGGGAATTAACTTCTTTCCAGAGGTTGGCGTCGTCGTCATCGTTGTCCTCAATGTCCCCTAAATTGTCTCCATTTTCCTCTTTAATGATGTGTCCATTCGAAGGGGTATTCCTCATGTGATCGCCATTTAATTGTCTTTTGTCGGTCTCATTGAGTCGAGACAATGCTATCATCTCATCGTGTAATCCATTGAGAACTGAAGACAAGAACTCTTCGGCGTCTTCTTGACGTCCTTTAAGACATTCAGACTTAATAGCTCCGAGCACTTCATATATACAACGGGGCTCTATTGGCTCAGCTCTGGGCATGTCTTCAGTCGATATATTGGCTCCACTTTTCTGTTTCTTAGTCAAGTGATCGCAAGGACTTAAATAACTGAAGAATTTTGCGCTAAATATCGATAAAAAAATGTTTCAAACAATTGACTCAAAAATATTTAAATATAAACACAAAAACAAATTCAAAAATATTTTAACCAATAATTGAGAAAATGTTAAGAATTTGTGAAATAATTATAAAAATTAAATCAATGAATGAATTATTAAATTATTTCTATAAAGGGTTTCAAAGATAACTAAATTGAGGACAGGATTAGAGATTTCATTAAACGATGCAATCATTTACTTAATAATAAACAAAAACAGATATAATAGTAAAATGAGTGGTAAAACACATTTAACATACCATTCCTTCAATTTATTTATAAATAAAAGATGTATCCGGATGCTTTATAGTTTATTTTCCTATCTAGGTTGCAAATATTCTGACTTTTCATATTCAATAAGTTTTTGTTAACATTGAACCTATTATTGACTGAAATATCACTGAATAAACTCATAAAAATGAATATTCAAGTAAACTATTACTTCTTTATTCATATATTTATCAAAAATCTAATTGAAAATTATATTCAGAGACAAAAAACTTTAAAAGTTTGTAATATTTTATTTGAGTTCATCTTTTTTTAGGGAATACTTATTGAATACCACTAATTTTACCTTGAACATCCTTTTACAGTATTTATAATTCAAATAATTGTAAATTAATTTCTATTTCTATTTTACAATTAAATTAAAATCTGTTGAAAAGAGTTGTAAAACAAAGTCAGAGTCAAAATGAAAGAGATTTTCAATTAAACAAAAATTTTGATTATTTTTGAAAACTTTTGAAATTTTTTTAAATAAATATTGATTTGTCTGAACCCTTGGTTACCCCCAAGTGCTTGAACTCAACATAAAGCCGGTGCTAATAAGTATAGGCCTGAGGCTAACAATAGTCTTAATGTCAATTAATTTATTGAATCATTATTTGCTTATAAACTAAAAATTATTTATAAATTTAATCCAAATTTAAAGAAAATGAGTTCAAAAATGAGTGAAATATTTGTTAAAATGAAAACTCAATTACAAATGAATCAAAAAATAGTGAAATGATATCACATTTTATGAATCAATTGAATGACGTTTTGATTGATTCAAAACCAGTTGAGAGAACCGTTAGATAATTGTAAAGCCATTGAACAGAAAGAGTGATTGAGTTTACTTACAAACTGTCGATTATAGGAGTCGACGATCGCTCTCTGAATAAACCAGAAATGTCTCCCAATTCTCGCATTAAATTATAAAAAGGAGGGCAACCGACCAGTGCTTGCAATGTCTAGAAGAGGTAGTAATGTATCAAATGATTGATTCAATATAAACATCGCATAACACGTACGGCATTGATGTAACACCAGTTCCCGCGGTTGACGAGACCTGAAGGTATAAGATATGGTAAAAAGTGTTTTAAACCGATTTGTTTGACTCTTTTGGACAGTTTTCGGGCGAAGGGGTCGTTCCTCATAGGAATGCATTGTATTTGAGCCTCACTTTCACTGATAACAACACTAGAATTCAAATGACTGTCACTTTCAGACAAATTTATATCATTATAGTTATGGCTGACTATCAAACCACTGGTTAAAGCACTCGGGGTTTGAGATGAAGTGATCAATGAGTTATGAATAGATGCAGAAGAAGAGCCTTTGAAGAGGTCGGCCCACGATCTCTGACTGTTAGCACTCGACCAGACATTAGTTGTGGTATTAGAATCAGGAGTTGAAGCACTGGTAGTGTGTAATGAATTATTAGTGGTTTCGTTATCTTTAGTGTCGACGGCAAGGGGTTCTGTATTACTGTCCAAAGACTTGCCATCATTTGGACAGACATTCACTTTTGATTCAATAATTGATTCATTGTTTTGACGAAAGGACTGAACTTTGCTTTCAATGTCTTCGTTGTTATCATTGGTTTCAATCACTTCTTCATTAATATCTTCATTCATATCATTGTCCACTCCATCGACCGGTGATTGGGATCCGTTCCCATCAATTGAAGGCACTTTACAAACGTTGGCAGAATTATCATCAGTTATGTCAACAATATTAGGAACAGTAGGAGGACTGGAAGGTCGTGGCATTTGCACACTATGTGACGGCAAACCATAGGTCAGAATAGGTCCCTCAGCCGTCGCTATCAAATACACCTGCGGTGCCGGGAATGGCGAGTGATGTGTCATAAATGTGTGCGGAAATGCTGGCGTAAACATTGGTTGTCCTACCGGTCCGTTGGTTAGGGTTAACATCCCATCACTTACTATAGCTGTAGGCGGGGGTCGACTGCCGTCAATAAGTTGCGGAACCTTTTGGGCAGACATTCAATAAGTTTTGGTTTCAATCGTTAAATAAATACAAAATTACTTCTGAATATTGATGGGGAGGGCTATAGAAGGGGGTCCTTATGTCAGGGGTATGAATGGGTTTTCCCGATTTGCCTGAGTTCACAACAGATGACCTGAGTTTGGGTCCACTGTTGGGCACAGGACTATAATACGGGCCCGGCATTGGAGCGTTCGTCGGATAATAAGATGGTGGTGTTTGATGGTATATATACTGTGTCGGCGCACAAACCACAGGAACACCCGATCCAGACATTTCCCACTGGTTTAGGGAATTGGATGTCTCTATCGGTTCAGAGGTATGGCTGACCATCTCATGCGTTGATTCCAGTCTTAAATTAGGGGAAGAGTTGAAAAACTGGGACTCAATGGCCGGTTGGTTGAGGTCTGTATTGAAGTCCAATTGAGGCGAAGAGTTGAGAGATTGAGTGCTTTGAGACAAATGGCTGTCATTTTGTGTTTTCAGTTCAAACGGAAACTAAATATTTGTTTAAATGAAAACATTTTATTAAAAATAAATGCATTTCTCGTAAAACTAAAGACAATTACTTCGACACCAGTTATGGGACGACAGCACCCGATGATAGCCATTGCCTGTGCCTTCTCGTCGTCGTTGGCGTCACTCAAGTCCAAGAACTCCATAACCTTTTAAGAGGTAATCAGTTGTCAAACAAATTAACAAAAATTATAATAAATTAAATCTAATTTTACATCAATTAAACCCCTTTTAAGACTTTATACCCCTTATTAACAAAAACATTAAATATTGAGACAAATAGTCAACAAATGATTGCATTTCTCATTGAAATCCAAATGTGATTAACAATTGAAACGCAATTTCAATAAACAATAATAATAAGCACTAAAACCCCCTTAAAATGTGTTTAACCCCTAAACCCCCGACTCTTATGCCAATCCAACGTAACATAAGAGCCGACTATTGATTGCGTTTTGTTATCACTGTTTACCACAAATAATAAGCCATTAAAACACAAATCAATAAACAATTGAAGACTTCTTTGGATCTATTGATGAAATTCTTACCGATTATTGAATTGTTGTCTAAATTATGGATAATTTGGTGAATATTTAGCAATCATTGGATTCATGCCTATAGAGAGAGAGGGACGACATGTTTGAACTATAATGTGCTGAATGTGTACTCATTTGTACGCAAATACGCAATCATTAGACGTGTGTTCAGGGGTTGCGTCAAACCTACTGTCCATTGAGTCGAGACTCCAGATTAACTCATTCTTCAATATTAATACCAATCAAGTTTTGAAAACAAATAAACCAAGATTATTTAACTTTTTCCTTTTCACCTATTTATGCCCAGTTATGCCCCTTAAGGGGTATTCAATAAAATGATAGTTTGAATAATGCCTTGCATTTGAGTGAAAGGGAAAGTAACCCTCATTTGAGGCAAAACTGGATTACAATTAAAACTATTTTATGTTTTAAGTGATAAATGTTTTAATTATTACTCAAATTGTGATCAAATTTAAGCGAAAGTAAAGCAAAACCAAAACATTTAGTATTTTATGACTTCTTTACCCCCTTTTAGACGAAACGTAATGTTTGAATGACTGCACGAAAGGGTTATATAACGCCTGAAAACACCTCTAATTCCTATAAAATCCTTATCTTTGCGTAAATTCACTGTTTTTTACATCACTTTCATTGAAATTAGTTTTAAAACAAACAAAAAGTGTTTTAAAACTTTAAATATCATTAAAAAAGTGTTGAATTCAATGACAAAACAAATTAATTCAACATTTCTTTCAATTTTTCATTCAATAAAAAAATGTTTTCAAAAAACAGTGTTTTATTTGAAAAGTGTTTAATTGTGTGTAAAAACTGTTTGTCCACAACATTGACCACAAATTGACCACAAATTGTCTCATTTGTCTCATCTTTGGATCAATTGTTGAGTTTATTAAACATTTGTTTAAAAAGTTTTGAATTGAAATCCATTTCCGGAATAATTGAATGATTTGTACAAAAGGTTTGAAACAATTATTCAAACAATTGATTGAAAAGTAATGCAAAAAGTCTTCAAACAATTGTTTCAATGTATGAATGGATGGACTGTTTGTACGCATGTGTTGTCGATGTCATCGATGTCTTGAATTGCAATCGCTTTAAGGCTTTCGTGTAATAAAAGTGTATTAAAAATAAAATCAATTAATTTTGTAATCAATTAAATGGCAATCAATTGTTGAATAAATTCAATGATTTGTTGATATATTAGTTGATTAACAGTAGTAACCAATTGAGGGATGGATTCATCTGAAGAGCCATTCATTGATTCATCCAAACCATCGGTTGTCTCAAAATTTTTGACAACTCTTTCACAAGTATTTCAATTGTTTTGATTGTAATTACAATTAATTAAACCATTGATTGCTTGACAGCGCTATCAAAGCCTTTTGGACGCCTGGACGCCACACATAGCCTACCGATGGGTCAGTAGTGTCGCCGACGGACTCAATGCCGACAAAAGTGAAGGCAAAACAAAATCGGCTTTCATTTGAATGAATGGTTTATTAATTAGTATTTAATTGTTATTCAAATGAAAGACTGTTTAAACGTTTTGTTGACTTTATTTGACATTAATTTACATTAAAATCACTTTTAATTCATAAATCAATTGATAAATAGGTCTTCACTTGTGTTGTGTTCTTCCTATTCATGGGTCGGGTATTCATATATCAGGTCTGTCTGTCTGTCCTCTCAATTGATGTTTTAATTTAACTGTATTTGTGTGGAAAGGGATGGTATATAATAACATACGCTTTGGGTATATACTATCTAAATATGTTGATAGCATTCCTGACCCCCAAAATAGATCCCGCGGTTTATGACGACTTTGAAGGTATGGCACTCAATGTGTTTCCTATCATTGCTAACCTAATCTCCATTCAGATGAGGGTCCGTCGTTACCTACCAGTGCTAATGAAGAGTTTAGACCTTTTATTAGACGTTTACCTGAATTTAAATTTTGGTAAATATCTGTTAATTGATTGAAAAGGAGTAAAATTAATGACACATTCAATTGGAAAGGTATACCTCAACGAAGGCCACTGTCATCGCTCTCTTCTGTACGTTCTTCGAGGCCTTCAATATCCCTGTCTTTTGGCCAATCCTTTTGCTATATTTTATTACACTCTTCTGTATAACAATGAAAAGACAGATCAAAGTAAGTGTTTCTCACATTTGCTTGAAACGATTAATACTAACCACCCGTCCATTCAGCACATGATTAAGTACCGATACCTTCCTTGGACTCACGGAAAGACCAAATATCAGGGGAAGGAAGACACGGGAAAAGTATATACAAAGTGAGCTCAAATAGGATTATACGCTCAAAGTTTGTGCCGGTATATAATGAATAGTATATTACGCTTAGACTCAACACAAAAATGTTTAGTTTTATTTCAATTCCAGAAATGATTAGTCATTTTAAACCAAATCTCACATTAGTTTTGATTTGTTTTTATTGTTTTCAATGTTTTACTTAAAATAATAGAAATTATATTAAAATTATTGAAAAGTTTTTTATTAATGAAATTATTTTTCTCTTTATATATGTAGTAATCCTTTGACTACTGGAACACAGGATTTATAACTTAATTGTCTTTAATGTTAAGAAAAGCGACTTTTATTATAGAAATAATGTTAACAACAGTGTCGGGAAAGTTGTGCATAAAAATTGTCAATAATTTTGAGCCCCTTTTTGTCCAAACGTTTGATTGAATTTCACACAAATTTCATTCCCCTTTGAATTAAATTTCTATTATTTTGATTAAAATATTTGTTAAAAATCTTTATAACAATGACTTTCAATGACTTTCTTCTTCGGCTTTGAACGCAATTTTCACAAAATTTTTTATTGAAAGAGTCTCTCATTTGTGTCAATGATTTAATCGATATTTTTGTTGTCAAACAAATGAAAACATTTGTAAATTTTAGTCCAATTTTTTGTAATTAAACACAAAATTAAATTTAGTTTTACTTTAGATTCAAATCTATCTTTCATTTCACTAAACAATAGATTATTTACTAATCTTTAGTTAAAAATGAATTTAAAATGAATTAATAAATAAATTATTGAAAAATGAAATCAAACACTGATAACAGTGTCTTATTTTTACTCTGGATATAAATGTTTACAAAAAAAACATTAATTATTTATATTATCTCAAAGTTTTCTTATGTTTTTAAATATACTATAAAATGATTGCAGTTTTTGAACTCAATTATTATATATTTTCAAATCTAATGATATATTAATTGTTCGTTAAATAAATAAAAATTCATAAAAAAGTCAATTTATTTCAATATTTGTTTCAATTTTAATGTTTTGTCGTTTTTATAAGAAATGAAGTTTTTTTGTGTCATTTGTAACATATTTTTAATTAAATTCTTTAAAATATTTGAATATTTTTTTGGAAATTATGGGAAAAAGTAATTATTGTTTAAATGATTAGATTTAATAAGTGTTTGTGTCCTTCGTCTCAATGATTCACTCATTTTTTAGTTTTGATTTGAAAAACAACTTTCAATAAAAATATTTATTAGTTTTTAAAACAAATGATTTATTTTGAAGAAAATCATCAAAACTTAGGAAACGATCGATAATTTGAATAAATTTTGTTTAAAAACAAAAAATATTAATTTAAAATCAATTTTATATAAGAATTGCGTTTAAGTTATGCATAAGTTGTGTTCAAATGTGTGTCTCATTGAGTAAAATGATTGAATAGGAATGATAGGTAGGAACGGTAGGTAAGGAAAGGCAGGTAAGGAATGGTGAATTGTTAGCACAGTTATCAGTGAGATGTCAGACCCAATACCGCTGAAGAGAGTGGTTTTGTTTATGTATGAAAGCTATCCAATCAAGTATTGGATGTATTGCCGATCGTCACAGCAATGCGTGGTTCGCCTGACTCTGGGCTCTGAGCGGATCTCAGCTCTCAGACTCTCAACCTGTCCATCAGAGCGACGTCACTCTGAAACAGGCATCTGCTGTGAATGGATCAGAAGGAAGTGTTGTGACGCCCAGACCTAACAGTAAACAGAGTTTTGATATTATGTGAATCCAGTGTTGTCTGCAATACTCTGCATGTATTGGCAAAAGCCATGCCTCGCAAAAAGCAGGATAGACCTAAACATGTCACCAAATGTAAGTCCAAACATACCATTCCTCTCATTCCTAGTCTTATATAACACTTATTGAAAAATAAATTATTACTGAAAATCACATGAAATTCAAGAATTTTACACTTTTTTCAATTGTTTTGTTGTGTGACTGCTCTGCTGTAAGATGTGCTACAATTGTCATATTCTTGTGCGGATAGCACTGTGCTATTAGCACTGATATCTTGATATTTGTGAGTTACTTCACTGAGAGAACAGTGAGAGGAAAGGGAGAAAAGAGAGAGAGAGAGCTGTTGGAAGCGGTGAGCGCTGATTGACGTACAAGTGTCTGATCTGTATGTCTGTACCTGACATGACAACCAAGAGATGAGCAAAGAATAGCTGTGCGCACAGCGTATGGCGTATTGATGCCAATGCAGTCCAAATAGATTAGTCAGGCCTACACTCCGGCACAAACCGTCACTCCATTTGACATCAAATCTATTCAATCGTAATCTTCTTTATCTCTTCATTCAGTTAACAATCGATTCTAACTTTAGGCCACTTCTGACTGATGTCTGTGCACAGCATAGCACCACATCATCAGAGCATCCCTATCCTCCTCTTCCCCTACTGTTCCACTTGTTCTTAGAGTTCAAAACAAATTTAATGTTATGTTTAAATCATTTTTCTTTTGCAAAACTTTTACGCAAAGAAAGTGCAGAATTGATACAAACTTTTGCTGACTTTCCTAACATTCACTCCAAGTGCTAAGTGTTTGCTATCTGTGCTGTTGTGCAGAATCTCAGAGATTCTGGTCTTCTCCTACTGTGACTGAGACATAGAGCGCACCCCCGAAATGGATGGTTAGATTGTATGCCATCTGCTGTTTATTCATATCCATCATTCACTTGGATCGCATCAATCGGGTGTTGGTGTCAGTCAAACGTCACGCCAGCTCTTTGTGCGCCGCTCTATAATCTATCTCATGAATGCCATAAATCAGAAGTAGCTCCTCGGCTATTATTGCAAAACAGCCTGTGCTCAAGGTTAGCGCAGGACATAGGTTTCAAGCGATCCATCACTAAAAAACTTTAGGAAAATCACATTTTTCTAATTTATGATGGAAGGGAAGATTGCCCCAAACCAGGGGTGCAATGATTTACTATTGCCATTGCCTGCATTCACTCCATAACCAATACCAGTGCCATAATAGCACGTGTTCTAACTTGTAAGTCGTTTCAGGCTCTCAGTGCTTGCTCTCCGAGTGCTCTCCCCCTGACTTAAACATCAAACAATAAATTATCGAAAAATAGTGTATATTATTCGAGACATCAATAGTTTCATAGTTTTGTATTTAGTTATACCTCTAAAGCCATCAAAAGCGCAGATGTGGTCATAAATATGAGTCCATAATAACCATTAAAAATATTTTACTTTAAAAAATATATTCCTTTCCTTTGAATGCCTTTCCTTTCAGTCATTCAGTCATTTTTGGCTAAAATTATGTTTTACTAAACACTAATACTTTTCAACTAAAATCAATTCAATGGTCTCTTCACTCATTCACTGAAGCACTAAATGCATCAAAATTTTTCAAATCAGACATTGCGTAGGACAGGGATGGCCAGAGAGGGGTTGGGAGTATTGTTCCTGACTTTTTTGAAATTATGTTTAAATTAAATAATACTAATGAATAAATTAGATTCAAATAAAACTTATATAAAAGTTTAAAAAATTGAAAATGTTAATATAAACAAATAAAACACCCATCCCTGGCCAAACACCCTTGGTGGGATTGATCTTACTTTTAATATAATATTTTCAGCACTAAAAGAAAGTTTTATTTAATTTTAACTCTGCTTTCATTCAATCAAATATTTGATGCATTTTTGTCATACATTGCTGCGAAAGGCTGGGACAGGGATATCCCTATCCTTCATCTAATTTCTGCTTATTTTCAATTGTGACAAAACTACTGGCACTCACTTGAAAGAGCACTGTAAGGCAGGTGTCATTTGTCGGATCGGCATAAGAGAAGTGAACATAAAAAGTGAATTCAAAAAACATTTTCTCTGTTTTTGATTCACTTTTCGTTCATTTGAGTGAATATTTAGGAAAAGCTTATATCGAGTTATATATCAAACTTCTGACACATAAAGACAGGAATCAATCGATCGATCGGTGCCTGACGTTTGTGAGGCATAAGTGACAGCTTTGTGAAACGCAAAACAATACAATATTTACTGTATTTCTCGTTCAATAATAAAATTTGTCGTTTTTGTGAGCCTTTTGTCTCATCAAAAGTGCCAAACGATATAACGTTGGCATACATTGCCTTATATTCCCATTCAGTGCTTATATTCTGAAAACTTTTGCTCATTCCTAGTGTTAATCTATCCCAAGGGTGTGAATGTATTTCAGACAAACAACAAATTATTTTTCATTTAGTTTTTGTTTTAATGAAACATAAAAACTAAAACCAAATAAAAGTTAATAAAACTAATAAACATTTGAATCAAAAAACATTACAAAAATAGTCTAATAATTGGTTTAATAAAACATTTTTTTGTTTCAAATTCAATGAATTTATATATAATTTTATAAATGAATTAAAAACTGAGGGAAAGAAAAGAACATTAATTTCTTGTGCACTCATCTGCCGTTCACTAAGACTACGAGTGCTCTTCTACTCCGAGTGTCTGATCTGAATGTATTTGAATGGATATAGCATTGCGTATATCTATTGTAATAATAATAATAATAATCAGTATTTTGTGAGTTTGTCTGCATTGAAGGGAATAATTATAATTGCAATAATAAATCAAAATCTTCTGGTGCACGATTGGGAGTGGTTTTAGTTGCCTGTGTTGGCTCACTCTCCATACCATAACCGTCTGACTGACTGCCAATAAGCGTTCATTTGATGCACCTTAAGCTTAGGGACAATAATTGTTTAAGCATTCAGGACAGAGAACATCACAACAACACTAAACCCGTGATTAGATATCATCATTCATATGAATATAACACATGAAGAGACCAAACAACCGGCCATTCGTCAGCTCTGAGCCCTGTTTCCAATGATTAACCCAAACTTGAATCCAAACAAAACTATTTTAACTCATTTTCACCGATACTGTTGTTCACTAAAACTTTTTTGCTCTCAAATCAACCAATAATTAGACAAAAAATAATTTAAATTCAGTTTTTGTTGAAAGACTTTATATTTTATTACTTTTTTCAATACTTCCGTTAAATTCTAAAAAACGCGATAAAAATAATGACATTTTGTTTGCATTTCTTGAATTGAAAAATGTTTTTTGTTTTAATAATAATAAACAGTAAATAATGATTCGTTAAACTAACTAAAGGGTCGAACCGTGTGTTTGATTGTTTAGTATTTACATTATTTGCATGTTTTGATGCTTTGATGGTCTGCACCAACAGTACGACTGTTCCAACTGTTCCCACCATCTAAACAGTCAATTATATGATTGAATGCCATAGAAGGCCCTCAAACCATGAGATAAAGCATTTAACGTAACATTAAGTGTGTGAACCCCTTCTTTCCTTCCTCTAACCCCTTTCCCCCACCATTCCATCGCCTCTCCCTTTTATCTCTGATTTAGCCTTTGATATCAATCTGAAGATCATTTTTTATAAAAATATTTCAAAAGTAAAACATTGTTTCATAAGAATTAATATTTGTTTTTCATTTACAAATCGTTTTAATGTTTTAAAAGTTAATAATAATTAAGAAAAAGATTTATTCATTTTGAGTCCCATTCCTCTGGTGAGGGAACGGATCCAAAAGACCTGTAATCCGAAAATCATTGGCATTTCAGTTCCCGATTTCGTGAATCTGAAAACTTTTTGTTATTATTTTTAGTGATATTCACAACATTTACAACATATCAATGAAGTGATAAATTTAAAATCACTTAATAAGCTCTCATTAGTAAAACATTTTTTGATACCATTTATGTTGAGTTGAGGCCATAAAACAAGTTTCTAAGAGTAATCATAATTTTTAAGGCAAACCATATATTTTTAATGTATAACTCATTTGAAGGAATCGAGACTTTACTCAAGACTTTATCGAAAAATATGAATTAATTTTCTGCAAAATTAAGCAAAAGTTTGAAAAATAATTACTGATTTTAAATCATAAGTTTGAGTCAACTGTTTGACGATTGATGTCATTAAACAGTATTTTATAAATAAAAGTGAATTTGAAATCTCTGTTCAAATCTTAGATAACTTTTAAATGTTTTTACGAATATTATAGAAGTTTGTGATTAGTCTTCAGTTTTGATGAAAGTCTAGACTTTTTACACTTTTTCTTATTTCAGACTCATATCAAAACAATTTTTTTAATTTGTATTAAAATTAACTTAATTTTCAAATTATATTCATTTGTAGTATAATTTTAAAAATGTATTACCGAATAAAAATTTGCTGATAATTAGCCACATTATAACTATCTAGCTCATTAAACAATTATTACCTTGAATACATTTAAACTATTGTCAGTCAACGTTGAAAACTAATGTTTTTAATTATATTATTAGCCAATAATGTCGGAGTTGTGTTAAAATTTGAAGCACAATATGTAATGAAATGACATTTTACACCTGAATCGCTGAGGAATCTCTTGTTTTTTATTCAATTTCTTCACAACAACTACCAGTGCTTTGATATTAATTTAAACATAGAATATTCCCATCAGATTATTGTCTGATATTTAATATACATTTTACTTTCAAAATCAACTTTCATTACAATTACAAAAATAGTGTTATTTTTATGCATTCGTTTCACTTGTTTTTCACATTAATTGCTTAATTGAATGTTAATTTTGTCACAATTGCTGTCATTTTTGAAATTATTATTTTAATGCATAATAATTAACCAAAAATACACTTAAAGGTGCAAAAGTTTTATAACAAAAGTTGTAAATGTGTTTCAATGTATTCAAACGTTTATTAGTCACTAATTTGAGTGTATTTTCTGCCAATTCATCAATTAATATGTCTTTCATGTGTTCACTCGTTTTTCTTAATGTTTTTGCACATATCTCAGAGAAAATTAAGTGCAAATTGTTTACTAAATTAATTAAAACTATTACCCCTTAAGGGGATTATAATTTTTTAATTATGAATACAACTGGTGTTTAGTATTGAGTGCTTTGAGCGAAACGTTTTGCAAATATTTATTAAAATGTTTTTCATATCCTTTTGTGTTCAATAGGTTTTGCAATAATTTCTCAAATTTTTGTTATTTCAGTCATAGTTTTCAAAAGCAAATGAATAATTGTATTAAAAGTTGTTTTACGTGTTTATCAAAGAAGTATAACATTTCTGTGAAAACCTTTAATTTGATTAATGTTTTGCTAATAAATATCAAAATTGTTTTATGAATTCAATTCTTCATAATATAAACGATAATTATTCTCATTCATTGAGTCATTCATTATATTTTCAAATTAATATCAAAACTTTAATTTGACTTTAATTTTCACTTAAATTATCTTTTTTTTCTTCTCTTAACACAAAGTTTTACTCATTTTTTGAGTGAAAAAAGTTTCTGAAGTTTTTATTAACAAAAATCACTGAAAACCTGTTCAGTAGTGCTCTTCGGCTCAACATTTTGAAACTTTGTTTAAAACCATTTGTTTTTTAAAGTTTGCAAAAAAGTTAGACTTAATGTTGGAATCAATTGTTTAGTTGTGAATACAATTGATAACGAAGTCATAACACACCCAACACTTCACTCATATGATTGACAGTTTGAGCTTCACTTCTTCGCCGGAAGTCTACTCTAAAGTAAATTCGGTTTTACATTGAGATTAAGACGTCTGACATCCCAGTGCTCTACCGATTAATGAAGTTCACGGCGTGAGAGCTCTTTTCAATAATAGATTCAATTTTTATAATTATCATTTGAATCCAGTTTTTTGTTAATCAATTAAATTGTATAAAACATTGTATGAGTTGAACGGTTAGCCAACGATAGGGTCGGATGTCTTTGAATTGCAAATTATATTATAAATGAAGTTTACTTTTCAATGTTTTATGAATTCATTTGTGTTTTTGGTATTTGTTTTTTGTCAATATTATAATAGTTTGTGATATACTCTGTCCTATTGTATGAGTGGTCAGATTTGATGGCTATGGGAACGGGTGTGCTATATATGTGCTGCGGGCAGTGGGGTATTGACAACCTGTCATCTCTATTGAGCTGATATGCCGTCAGCCCTAACACTGCAGTGAAGATCACAAATGTGTTCACAAGTGATATGCGATGCGATTGTTCTCAACACTAATTGTAGAGATTGTCTGACATTTGCCATCAAATTAGATAAAATACGTCAACAAAGTGCCAGAAATAGTTAGTTGTTTGCAGTCATCGCAGTCATCGCAGTCACACTGCAGTCACACAAGTGTTGTCTCTATTGTTCTGACTTTCCTTTCTGTTTGACATCTAAACGAAGTCTCATATTCTGTGTGCTCTTCAGCACTGGTTGTCAGACACTGTTTCTCATAGAGTTTTGTACAATAAATCCAAATTTAATGTTAGATCTAACTATGAATCACATAATTTATGAACAATAATTCCCATCAGTGCCTCTGCCAGTGCTCTACCAGTGCCAACACAAGCACAAGAACCCAGAATATGAACAGAATTAGCAGAATATGATAATATATAGACCAACGTTGACAGTGATGGCACTGATGGCTATGCACTGGCAGTGATGCCTGTGTTGTCTCTTATGTCAGATGTGATGCAATATAATATGAAAAGCGGTTAAGATTTATAGCGAAACGTGAGATTAGCTCAGATGTCACACAACCCTCACCACTACCACTACTACTGCTCTTTCAATCTCGACTCCAGTTCCTAACACTGCTTCCCTCAGCCATTGCCTCCCCTCTCTCCTTCTCTCTCCTCACATATTTGGCAATCACTTATATGTCTGGCCATTAAGTCGTATTCGTATCGATAAAGCATTGAAGCATTGCTTCACTCATTCATATAGTGATGGCTTGCCATCAATGCCATAGCCATAGCCACCAGTACTGTCCACCACCAATCGCGCACAACTCAAACGTCTTTTGCATTTTGGCACTGATATGTGAAATTGACAGACAAGCGTCATCTGCACATCAAAGTGCTTTCTACGGGTGCGGTGACAGCTGTATATCATATCTTCTTCTTTTGCCAAACATTTTCGTCAATGTCTTTGTTTTTCTTAGTTTTTATCTCAAAATAATGTTTTCAATAATCGATTGAAAAATTCTTAAACACTGATCCCCTGACTGACTGACTGACCCCCTGTTGAACCTCTCGTCTAATTCTATGAATTTGTGATAAAGTATTTTTGGTAATGATTTCAGTTCAGAGAAAAACAAATTTAAGTCTTGAATAAAAAGTAATTAAATTTTTGTCATAAAATGAAAACATAATATAATATTATATATGAAATGTATTTCACATCAAATGTTCACCTTTGCTGACAACTCAAAGATATACTCTTCAAGTGAACAGTTGTGCACACAATCACCAATCACTTCAATCATTTATAAGTTGACGTTCACTTCAATTTCAGATTGTTTTTCATTGATTTCAACATTTTTACTCTCATTTCATATTTCAAATCACAATTACAGACAAATCGATGGTTTGTTGACTAAAAAAGTCAATTCAATGTATTCTTGTTTTTTGTTATGCTTTAAGATATTTACAAATTTTAAACATTATATTCAATGAAATAATTGTTTTTATATTTTAACTAAACTATGATTTTCTTTCAAAAGTTATGATTCAATGTTTTATTATTTAATAATTTAACCCTTTTTTCACTTATTATCTCATTCTCTGTTGATCTACTGTCAGTTAATGCCATTCCTCTCAGCACTCGACACACACCTCAGTGTAAGGCACGCATACATACGGTTTATGAAAAGACACATAACCTCACTGTCGACTCATTATTGTCTTTTGTGTACATTATATGATTGTATGGACTCTTTTGATCACAACTTTTATACAATCATAGATTCAGTCAATTATAGTTCATAGCATTGCTTAGAGTGACAATCAATGGCCAAATAAAAGCCAAACAAAGGCCAGTGATGTGAAAGTGCCCATCACTTGGTGTTGTCATGACTACCAGTCTTAGTGACACCATTTGATGGACACATCATTGAAATTAAAAATTATAACTTCTTATCTATTGTTCACTCGTCTGGAAGAATGATAGATAGATTGGAGAGATGTCAGTCCAAAACGACTTATGACTGGAGTTTAGTTTCTTACTCTCTCTCTCTCTCTCTCTCTCTCTCTCTCTCTCTCTCTCTCT
>JAQGAT010000572.1:0-27628 GCA_034687845.1 Pantelozetes paolii | reverse complement strand
CTCTCTCTCTCTCTCTCTCTCTCTCTCTCTCTCTCTCTCTCTCTCTCGGCAAAACATGATCTCCCTTTTCAGAGACTCCTATTTTTTTATCCAAATCTCACTCATTATAATCCATGAGAGACTGCGAACAGAGATAACCAGATACACAGCACTGGCATTATAGTAACAGAAGAGCACTGACATCAGAATATCAGATATTTTTTAGTCCTATTTTTTATATGAACTGTCGATCCCATCAAAAAACTCTGAGAGAGTGGGGAATCAGTGATGAAATAGCGCTTAAATAGGGATTTGTTTGACTGTTGGCTAATATTGCGTTAGTATTGCAAAAGATATTACTTTTTTGCTCTAAACTCGTGTTTATCTCTACTTTAATAACATTTAGTATTTATGTCTATTTCCTTATGTCATCTCATCGTCTCATTTGATTGCCAGCCCCTTATATAACTGCCTGTGCTTTTAAATTGAAGTGAAATCGCATTATATTTATGGCATAAATGTTTTACAACAATATTAGTAACGCATTGGAAATGGATGTAAGTGTCAGACAATGTGTAATACAAACCAAATCTAATCAATTGGTATCAAAAGTATTAAATCATTTCAAACAAAGATAATTGAATTTCTTGTCATTCATTGCAACGAAAAGTAAACTTCAATTCAAATACTGTTTTGAGACTTAATTTTTACGTTAAATAAATTCAAAAAACAGTTAACAAATAAAAATACATTTATTTCTTGTCGTAAAATAAAACTAAATCTGAAAATAAGACAATAAATACGAGAGAAATAAATCTAAAGTTAAATATTCAGAGTCTGTTTGCAATAAAAGGGAAATTTGATTAGATTTTTGTCATTTATTTACATAAAACCTGAATTACAGGCAAATGTTAACACAATTATTACACGATTTTATTATTTCTTTTATAAAATTAATTGCGAATCGATTTTTGGCTACAAAATAGTTTTCAGTCATACTCTTCAGAAGAGCACTTGGATGCCAAGCAGTTGACTCAACCATTAAATGAACCGGAATTTAGTTTTTATCAAAAGAAGTCTTTAATCAAAATTTTCATTCATTTGATTTGGTTTTGTGTCAGTCTATCAATGAATACTAATTTTGTGTCAATTCTTGTTTGGGTTAAGTATTGTCATCAATGTTTCCAGAGGTTATGATGGGCTGCACATAAGGGGTATTTTATAATTTATTGAACATACAGTGGATGACTATAATTAGCAAGCTATGTTTTGTATTCCAGGTTTTTTAATCAAATTTCTTGTTTATTAGATTTTGTATAAATATGTTTACAAAATAAGGGGTATTTTGTGGTTAAACGCAAACCATTTCACCACAGGATTGGAAATGTCTTTATTTATTATGTTTTTATGTTAGCATTGATTGTATTTTCTATTCATATAATAAATAAAACATTTATTTAATCAAAGTTTGATTCAAATGTTAATTTTGGACTCAAATGAGACTACAATTTATTGGACAGACATTTCAAGAATCAAAAGAAATGCTATTTTCATGAATGCCTTGCAATTAGTGGTTTCAAAATACGATTGAATTGAATGTCCTTTTTGTCAAACGGTTGCCATTACTGACAGTGCAATGCAATGATTGTCTTATTTTCTGATCTGTCATTCAATCACTAGTTTGGTCTTCAAATGACCAAAACTAACAATCAGTGTATCGTTTAATGTCTGATCAAAATCTACTTTAAGTAAAAAATCATATTTCGCTTACAATCACGTCATTCACTAATTAATTATCAAAGTGTGGTTCACATTCACATTGAAAATGGGTTTTACTATCATTTAATAAATGGTCTAATCGTGAGCACAAACACAGTATTACAACAAATGTGAAAATGACTCCGGAATTGCATAAAAAAGGTTTAAATTTTGTCACTTTGTCTGAAGTGAAGTGAAATAAAAGTTATTTTTATTCACTTTCCAAATGCTATCTCAAAATTGATAATAATTTTACTACAAGTAGTGATCAATGAATATAATCGGAGTCACTTTTGTTGAACAAAGTTGTTGTTTAGATAATGTTTAAAGTTTTTCAAAATATTGACTAAAAATACTTTACAATATATTTTTTGATATGAAATACTGCTTCAGATCTGAAAAAAACAAAACACAAATAATTTTCTGTTTCTCTAAAAATGTTTTTGTAGTAAATCTCAGGCAAAGAAATGTTTGATAAGTTTGAGTACATTATCCCAAAAGTCGACTACACTTTATATAAAGAGTATTTTGTTTGAAATGTTTTGATATTTTTTTTTTAGAGAATAAAGTGTTTGAATTGAAAACCCATTCAATGTTTCAAAAGATTAGCAAAGTTTTAGGAAAATTATTTTGATATGACTTTTGAGATCATTAATAGATTTTTGTTCATTTGTTTCATTGAAAGTCATTTGAATTAAAATATAACAAAAATGTCTTAATTGTATGAAATCTTAAATTAAGGAATAAATTTGATTTCAGGGGGATTTTAAATTATAATTGTTTTCAATATTATAACTGTAAATTAATTTTACATTATTTGTCACATATCTTGCAATCTCTGACTTAACAGAACCTAAATCTGAAGAATAAACTCAATATTCTTTGTGTTTACTCTTTTCAATGAATTCCCATTAGATTTGGGATTAATTAGTGAATCCATGCAAACATTATTTCTCCTTTAAAAACATTTTAACATAAAAACAATTATTGCAAACAATTATAAACAATGTTTTGTTGACTTCATTACATTTTATACGGATTATGAGTAAAATTAATAATTTTTTATGAAACTAAACTCCGTTTTACTGTTAAAGACATTTGATGTTTGACTTTATGGATAAAATTATAAAAAATGATTTCAAGAGAAATGATAACAAAAACAGATTTACTGAAAGATATTTAAATAAATAAATAAATTTTATCTTAATTTGCATAAAACCAGAGGCGAAACAAAACCATTAAAATTGATGATATGTAGAGTGAAATTAAAAGACAGGTCACTTATAAATTATATTATTGTATATAAATATTTAACTTTAAACTAATAATAAAATAAAATATAATTTTAGTCGCATTTTTTAGCAACACTTCACACAACTTAACAGTATATTTAAATTTTGTTGTATTGAAACACAATAACAATTAGTAAATTAAGGTTTCGTTGTAATTGTATTCAAATTTAAAATCATTAATAAAATATATGTTTTAAATATAAAGATATTTTTTTAATAATTATTTTCAATACTTTATCTTATTTTTTAATTTCTCTAAAAAATAACAATTTTTACAATTTATGTCTTTATTTTCATTTTAAGTCCCAATTATCACAAATATATAATTATTTGCACGAAATTAATGACAAATTTTTAAAACGGATTTAAATTTAAAACTTTTGCTTAAATTATCTGAAATTTATAAAAATTGAAAGACATGGGTAATTGGCTCTTCGGTGGATCAAATAATGATATTGAAATTAAAGAGGGGTTAGTTTTTGGTTTAGGAAATCCATTGCTTGATATCAGTGCCAACTGTGAGCCAGAGATGCTCCAAAAGTACGGTCTTTGGCCAAACGACCAGATCTTAGCTGAAGACAAACACAAGGATTTGTGTAAAGAAATGGTGGAAACACTTAAAGTTCAATACTTTGCCGGAGGGTCTGTCCAAAACAGTTTGCGTGTTATGCAGTGGTTCTTCAGTACTAAACCAAATGTCGGCACTTATATGGGATGTATAGGCGATGACGACTTCGGCAGAAGAATGAAAGACAAAGCAAATGAGGACAGAATTAATGTGGTTTATATGGTTCACAAGACTGAACAGACAGGTACCTGTGCTTGTCTTATCACCAATGAAGGTAAAAACCGATCCCTGGTTGCATACCTGGGTGCCAGTGAGAAGTTTGATATAAAACATCTTTTGGATAATTATAAGTGCGTTGAAAATGCAAAATATGTTTTGTCTTCTGGTTATCATTTGGGAGTCAGTTATGAATCGGTTTTAAATTTGGCCAAACATTGCACTGAAAGTAAAGGCAAAGTGTTTTTGTTCAGTTTGTCGGCACCTTTTGTTTGCACCAAATATTCAAAAGAGTTGCTTAAAGTCTATCCCTTTATTGACTATTTATTTGGCAACGAATCCGAGGCCCGGGAGTTCTCAGATATGATGGGTTGGGATGCGAGTGAACTCATAGAAATTGTTCAATTAATGGCGGATAAGGACCCGAAGAAAAGTGGTCGTAAAGTGATTGTAACTCAGGGAACGGGTCCGATATTACTGGGCATCACTAGTAATGCAGTACAAGAGTTTGAATCAATAAAACTACCACAACATCAGGTGATTGATACTAACGGTGCCGGCGATGCGTTTCTTGGAGGCTTTGTGGCCCAACTAATTCAAAGAAAACCCATCGATGTCTGCATTAAAAGTGGTAATTATGCCGCTTCTGAGGTCATCCAACTGTCCGGTTGTTGTTTCCCTAAACAAAACAATTTTCAAACTTTACCTTAAATTTAGTTTAAAATGTTATAAATTATAAAATATTTGCTTTTATTGAGAATTTTCTGTCATTTGTTTCAATGTTGTAAAATTATATTAATTTGAACCCACTGTCCTCCTTGTCCTCATTGTTTTCATTTTCCTCCTTGTCCTTTTTGTTCTTACACATAAAGAGTTCTGACACGTTTTGAAACATATAATATGAAACAAATCTCTTGTTTTTCATTAAATTTAAAATTTATTTGATTTTTCGATTCAAATATTTTATTTTTGATTGTTTTGCAGTAATTGTCAAAAAGAGTGACAAATTATTTCAATTAAATATTTGAGTTATATTTGCATTAAATAAAAATTTAATGCAATTTAAAGTCAAATATTGTCTAAAATTTATCTTTAATTTGATTATAAATTTCATTAAAAAAGTAAAAATACATTTAATTACTAATTATATCAAACATTTGCCAATTATTTGAACCAAAGGATACAAAATCGCTTTCATTTGTTACTTTAAAACAAATTGTTTTCAATTAAAATATATTTGAAATTAAAATAAATTTTTAAAATATACTCTCATTTTAGACAAAATAATAATTCAAACGTTTTATGAAAAATATATTTTAAGTATTTTTGGCATTAAATCTATTTTATGTGAAGACATGAACGGAATTTTAACGATTCAAACAATAAGGGGTATAAATGTTAAAAATCTAATATATATTACTTTTTAACCCTAACTTTTAGTCATATTCAGTGAATTGAATGAAAATAATAACACTTTCATTGTATTCAGACTTTAAGTCAGAGCTCAACAAATAAGCGAAACAAAGATTTAATTCAGTGTTGAATCCAATGTTGAATAAAAGCAAACGAAAAGTGAATGCAATGTAATATAATATATAGGATCTGGTATTTTGTTTCCTATTAAGGCCTGGGATTGTGTTCATTGAATATGAATTTTCAATTTAGCCAGAAATTTGCTGAACCCCTGTCTGGCCGACCGCCTAATGCTTTAATAAACCCCTGAAATAAAGGGTCTGAGCTATAGATCAATAGAAAGTAACATAACGTTCAATGAATACACTTTTGTTTCCAATAATAAATATATCCATTGAATCCTCTGAACACAAGAAATAATATCAACCTTTCCTCTACCAAAACATATAATGTTTCGCATATAAGGCATCTGTTCTTCACTTTTAATAACATTTTCAGTCCTTTCTATACATAATGTTCTTTCAAATCATTTTTTGCATTCAATGAAAGGGAAAAAGAGTTTCCTTTCTTCAATAAATTTCAATTTGAAATCTGAATCCGAAAACAAATATTGAAAGAAAAATATATATATTTTGTGTTTAATTGAATGCAGTTTATAGTGAACTCTATATAAGATTACATTTAAGGGGTATTTCTTCACTCAATGTTGTTTCGCGTTGGAGTAAAGACCAGAGTTTTTGTTGAAATATAATCAAAATCTTATTTATTTTGAGTCCATATATAAGTTATATAGAGTTATCCGGGTGAACAGGGCTATTACAGTACTCTTACCGGTAATACTCATGATATATGCATTTGACTTAAAATACAAGAATAAGAGAGAGATTGTATTGAATTGGACTTCAATTCTCATCGGAATAGTTGTACACAAAAGTCTAAATACAAGAGAAAAAGCCCTAAAAGAGAGAGACATAAAAATATATAAGACATGAATGTTGGGAAGGGAGGTATTGGGAAGCATTGGTAGGAAGTGAGAGACTGTTTGCAAAAAACTAATCAGAAATAAAGTAGTTTTGACTCCAAATCCTTTGATGAATCCGATTGTTTGCAACACAAACCAAAGTATTGCTAATGTGAAGACCAAACCATTAATTTATATCCATTTCCCCAACAATTCCTTTAATACTGTATTTTCATTCAATTTAAGGCTTAAATAATATTTATTTTTATTTTTGAGTTCAAATGAGAAATTTCACCCCTTCTTAGAGCACTGGTGTTAAGACGACGCATAAGTATCTCTTTTATTCATTGTTATCACTGATTAAAGCTATTTTTGAAATATATGAAAGCTTTAAACAAATTGATTGAAAATAGTCTCAAATTTGAATAATTATTTGAAACTATAATTTTGAAAATTCATTAAAGTTTTTGCAATAAATTATTAATATTTTTGTTGAAATCTTAAATAAATAAGTATTAAATGACTTCAAACTATAAATTGAATTTAAGATCAAATATCTAATGCATACATAAAACCAGATTTCAGTCAATGTTTAAATTATAAAATTTTATATAACTTTTGAATTGGATTTTAGATTGAAATTTGCAAATCATTTTCATTACAAAATATATGTGAAAATAGTGTCACAAATAGTAAAACAAGAAATTTATTCATAAGTTTTCTTTGCGTTGAAATAAATATTGAAATGATTTGTTGAAAAGTGAAATAATATTGAGAAAACATTTATATGTTAATGAAGTCTAAAATATTTTACAAATAAAATATACGGATATAAAAAATAATATTATTTACTGTAAGAAAAGTTTCCGCAAAAAGTAATTTTACAATTTTTTCAAACCAATAGATTCACAAAATTTTCATTTATATCTGTTTTGCAACGAAAGTAATAATAAAAATAAGGATTCAATGAAAAAGAAGATTAAAATAAGAGTAGAATTGAAGTCATATATAAATCAAGACTTTTCTCGTAAAGAGATTTGTGTTTTGTGTTTGTATTTTATGAGTGTTTGTGAACAAGAATTTGTACAGGAATTCAATTTTTTATTCAATAGACCCTGATATGAGTCGATAGTATCGTCAAAAGAGATTGAATATTCATAGGATTTGGATCATTAATTCAGACAAATCTTTGCTCTCATGCATACCATACCATACCATAGCATAACATGACATGACATAAGATGTTTAAGAAATTCTCATATTTTAATAGTAGACACAAAACACTGAAAACACAATCCAATGAATAATGTGTTAACAAATGTGTATTCAATAGACTCCTAATGCTTTAAAAAATGCTTTGAAATAACATTTTATTTGTATTTGAGTTGACTTTTTCTGTGCATTCAATGGATTCAATGGATTCAGGTTTAAGTTATCGTTAATTCCAGCACTAATTGGATTCAGTGTCCGATTGCTATGAAAGACAAGCCTCGGATCGACTCATTGCTGTGTTTAGCCATTGATTGCAATCAGGTTTCAGTCTATATATAGACCAATGTTTGCCTTTAATTGCTTTCAATCAACATCACAGCCATCACAGTCATCACAGCCATCACAACATCCGACAAATCATTTTGATTTCAATTCTTTTATTGCACCCAAAAAACAACGAGAGCTCACAATGTGTGTCATAACAACTGGCCTGAAATCCAAGTCTTATTCTCTCCACTAATTGCATAACTCTTATGCCATCAATAAATACAGTGTAATGTATGAAACGGTTGATTCACTGTAATTACTAACAGTTATAATCACATAATATTAGTTAATGTCTACAGAAATGACATCAAAATGACATCAAAACTAATAAATCGATTGAATTTTAATTAATTTTATTTATCTTTTCATTTAATAACAAAATAATAAACAGTTTTTATACTTATTATTGTTTTCCGATTAAAATCTTTTTATTTATTATTAAATTCATTTTATATTTTGAGATAAGTTTGCGATAACTCAAGTGCTTATTTGGCACACATTGAAAATAGAGTCGTTATATGTTTGCCATCCCTGGAGGACATAACACAAGAGTTAAAGTGTGTCCCAAACTGTTATATCTTGTGATAAGTTATGCCAATCGATGTCTACAATCTCTGCATCAATAAAGCTCTTCATTGAATGCCTTAACAAATGACAAATAATAAAGAAAAAAGTTTATATAAATTCATTCAATGCTATCATTAGTGCCCAAAAACTTGAAGCAAATTTTGCTACAATTCATTGTTTGGATTAAAATTGAGTCAAAGATTTCAATTCAAAGTAAACACTAATAATAGAAAAGATTTCATAAATATTCATGAATTCATTGAATTACTGTTTTTTAAAGTCTAAAATCAAAGTCATGTTTAATAAAGTCAAGTAATTTACTCAATAATAGTACAAAAGATTTGTCTTCAGGTCAGCCCTCAAGACATCAAATAAAATAAAACTCAATTTCTGGCAATCATAACAAGTAATGCAGACATTGGTTGTGAAATACTTGTGATGTGTTTCACCGGAAAAACAATATTTCCTTTATTTAAACACAATTACAAAATGAGATATCTTTTTATGCTTTGAATTTTGTTTAAAAGGTATTCATAGAATCGGTTCAAAATCAATGAGAAATGTAGTTTTGTTTCGCTTATTATTAATTGAAATTGCATTTTGTTTTCATAGGCCACACGACTCCGTAATTATTTTAATTATTTGTCACTAATTGTCATCTTTTCTGTCAAATAATTATATATTTTTCTTACAATTAATTAATTATTAATTATTTTTGATATACAGAGTAATAAAGAGCTAACGAATGACATTGCTTATTTTGATAAATGACAGGGAGTCACACAAATTTAATTGCAATATTTGATGTCGTGTTTCATTGAATATTTTAATTGATTTTTCCTATAATTATCTAAAATAGAGATCCCTTTCCTATCTTTTAAATTGGATGACTTGAAAAATCATTATTTCATTTGAGTCACTGATCCGTAACAAACACTTCCCAGCACTCAGTGATGGACACGTTTTTCGCAGACATCAAATGTTGGTTCAAAATCATGAAACAAAATGTTAACAACAAGAGTGAGACTCACTCTCTGTGTGCACATCCATTCAATCCAGGCTTTTATCTCATTATCAAAATTCAAAGCAAAAAAAACGAATTGAATGTATAGTCGATGAATGAGTTGTGAAATTTGAATATAAGATATATTTTATGCAAAAATTTTAGTCTATTTTTATTCAATTAATATAAAAATATAAATGCAATGGAAGTTAAAAACATAATTTAATTAAAGCCCAAACTTGTGATCAGTTTTTGAATTTATAACCACTTCTTCATTGATTTGTTTCGCAAATGAATTCACAAAATAATGAATACTTTTTGACAATAATTTAGATTTTCTTAAATTATTTCAAATGTACTTCAAAACCACTGAAAACAAAGAATAAATTGTAACAAATATAAAGTCATTTAATTTTGAAAAATTAGACACAATTTAAAAATATTTCTTTAAATAACTTGTGCCTGAAATTCAAGTCAAGTTTATTTTGATTTGCTTTTTGTTTAAAATGTTTTTTCATAAATGAAATAAAAAACAATTTTAAGAGAAAAATGAGTAATAATTTCATTAACTGAAGGAAATGTTAGACTAATTAAACAAATTTCAAATTTAATTCAATTTATTTTTAATTTTTTAGTTATTTGTTAGTTATTTCTCATTTTTATGATTCATTTATTTTTCTATAATATAAAATGAAAATACTCTTAAAGTGGAGCTAAAAATTTCACATCCTTAATGCATAATGAACAAGGTTCAATAAAGAAGATTATTTAATAATTACAAAAATTATAATTTTAAAAACTCTTGACTAAAGATTTATTTTTTTGAATTTATGAGACATAAAATTGATTTTCATTTCTTCTGTATTTGTGATCGAAAGTCAATGCATTAAATATGAATTGAGTTCTTAATGGATGTTATGTTATGTTATGTTAATTCAGTTTTCAATACATTTATATAATTGGCGTAACTTTTAATCATTAATTGAAATGAATTCACATTCAAGTGGTGTTTCGTGTCTCACATCAAACATAACTGACATTACTTGTAAAGAGATTGAGTAAAACAAACGGAAAGTTATATTCTCTGCGAAAAAGTGTTGGAAATAATGATTTGTTTTCTTGAAATCAATACTAAATTTAATTATACTTTTGTTTAATTACAATAAAATACAAAATATTTAATCATTTTTTTAGTTCATATAATTTTATACTATTTAACAAGACATGGGATTTCATCAAATTATTGTCAAATCTTGAAGTCATCCATAAGTTGTTAGGCAATGACACCTGAAATAACCATGTATAAAATGGAGAAAATAATCTTGATCCTATTTTACAGTTTTATTGAATGAATTGCATATAAAGTCAATACAATTTTCAGTTTTCATTATTTTTTATTTCATTTATTTTACTCAAAATAATAACACTATTAAACATTTTAAACAACAATTTGTTGAAACAACTCAAAGGGTATAATCAATACATTGAACACACTTTCCCAATGTTTTCACTTCGCCTCTGGTTTTATGTAAATTACAATAAAAATGATTTATTGAATATTGAAAACAATTTCTTCAATCGTTTTCGTAATAAAACACTAAAAGAATAGAAGAATATATTTTTTCCTAACGTTTAACCAGTTTTACAGTAAATACTGACGAATGACTTCTGAAGTGAAATACGAAATACTCTATAGAAATGGTTTTAAATAATGTCTAAGCGTTTTGAACCCTAAAAATATGTGTCTAAAAGACTGAAAGATATACTTTTCAGTGGCATTTAGTGAAGCAAATCAGATGTAAGAGCAGGAACGGGAGGTTATGGCATATGCTATACATTTTCATCAGTAAAACTCCCGAAACCTTTATCGTCAGAAAAGTATACTTTAGTTGAATCCTAAGGCAAACCGATTTAAAATGCAAACAACGATTGACTAAAGATTTAAACATTCATTCGTGTGTCTAATGACGAGAATATAAACTCTGGGGAAACAAAAAATATAATCATTTCATACCATTTCATATCATTTTCATTTCAAATGTCATTTATGTTACACTTTTCATATCAAAACTTATGCTTTGTTTGAGTTTTTTGACACAAATATTTCTCTACTGTTTCAGAGATATTATGGGAAATAAAACTCACATTTTTGAGAGTAATGTAAAGATTTTTTGTTGTTTTTTAGCTTTTTATGTATTTCTTTCATTGAATACCGTTTTCAATGAAATGAGAATTTTTCCACATTTTGTTCAAAACATTTATTTTAGTCTTAATTTTTGTCAAAAGAGTATAACATTTGAGGCAATCGTGTACTTTTGCAATGACTTTTCGCTAGCAGTTATGGAGCACTGGTATCATAGAAACAGAGGATTTAGTCTCTCATATGTAAATGTCTTATTCCGGATAGCTTTGGGAGTAATGGACTCGAAGTAACGACTCTTTGCATCGAGTGCTCCGAAACTCACGAAAAGAGCAAAGAATATCATAAACTGTTTGTCAAAACTTTTGTGACAACACATCGATTGTATGGGAAAACAAAATATAGAAATATCTGCTATAATAGAGGGAACAGTATATTATTGTCAAAAATCCAAATCAGTTAAAAGACATAGAAAACAGTAAAAAGTGTTTTAAATGAGGGTTTGTATAGAAAAGCGATATTTTTGGCGAAAAATTTCTTTTCCTTTACTAAAGAATATTCACTATTTAGTGATAGAGTCAGCGTGTGGTGTATGTGCTCTCTGTGCTGCCTGTGCTGTCTGTGCCGGAGAGTAAGCACCAAATGGTAAAATCGATGCCTCAGATGCTCTCCAGTGATGTCAATGTCTTTACAACTGATTCCTTTCCGACTTTCAATGCCTGTGCGCCTCCGTTTCGGCACTGGATGTCTGTTTGAAAATATTTAAGTTAAAGAAGTAAAACTTTATTATGTATTGGACTGTAGTCTAGATATGGGTTAACACTGACTGTGAAAGAGAAGTAATATTTCTACAAATTTTTGTGCCGAAGATTAACAGACAATTGGATAGAGAATGGCATCACTTCTTCACAGCTGTCTATGAGTTTAGGGAAAAGACATACAAAATGTTGAAATGACTTTTGATTTTGATTTTGATTTATTTGGTTTTATCAAAACAAATGGACCTTTTTATGAACAAAAGTTTCAATTTTTGTTTCACTTCTTATACTATATTTTCATTTATTCTTTGCTTTACATTATATTTTGATTCTCTTATCCTTTGTATAAATATTTCTCTCTTTTTATTATTGAAATGAAATTTATTTCAGTTTTATATATATATTTCAAAAGTAAAGCAAAAGAATAGAAAAAATTTATTTCTTTATTAGACTTCAAAATCAATTCAGTTTTAAAACTATTATAAATTGTCGACATTTTTATCATTATTTATTACAAAACAGCCGTTCCTTCAGTGCATTCATACTGTACTATGAATTTCAGATCTCAAACAAAATAAAATTATTTGAATTTCCCTTTTCTTTCAAACCTTTATATATAGTATCAAATAATTCCGATCACAATCTTATCGAGGTTTAAATTTATCGCACAGACAGGGCATGCATTGCAAAGCACCAGAATCTCAGATGAATTTTTCAATCTACCGGTGCTGTTAATGACAATGAATTAATTGAAAAAGTGCCAAAAGTCTTGTGTTTTGAGTGAAAACTTAAATTGTACTGTCTTACATAGTTCATTATTTCGCCTTATCATTAGAAGAGTGAATGAAATATTTATTCTTCGCCCCTTTTGTCGCCCATTTGTCACCCTTTGGGCGATAGAGTTGTTTTGTGAACTTATTTTCATTAATATTTCATTTTTGAGGACTAAAGTCAACAAAAAATTCAATAATAATAAGCCTTTGGATAACAGATGTCTAATAAAAATAAATGTATCCAAGGTATATTTATAATATTTAAATTCCTCTGATAAAATTATTTGAAATACCCCTGAAATATTAATAAATTATGAATTAATTAAATAATATTTCAAATACATTCAATCTATTAGTATTTTAAACCCCCTGTACTTCACAGAAATATTTAGGACATCCCTGTTATAAATCCATTTCCAGTGTATATAAAAGTGACACTCATTTCAGCAGAGATGACAACAATTTTATAAATCATAGCTTCCGGTGACATAGGATTTGCTGAAATGATATCCCTGTCCAGAGTTTAATGAAAATAATATTCGCAAAGAATTCATATTAATATTAATCGCCTTTAAGTTTATAGAGAATCACAAAAATGGTTTGTCATTGATATTAATTCTGATATGTCTTATGGATTAGGAAATGTCTGAATCGACATAAATATAGACATGAGTTGAGACTTATTGACCAAACATTAAAACAAATCTGAAATTACTTATGGATTTAATAATTGATTAAATGTTTGTAAAGAGAAAACGAGTCGTAAATGCAATAAATATTGACTAAAATTATGTTAAAGTTTAGTTCAGTTCACTCAATGAATAGGTGTTCACAACTTCATGTCTAACTGAGTGCTCATAAGAAGTACAAGAATAAGAGATTAGGAATTTTCGGTCACTAATAGAGAGCAATGTTTTTATAAACAATTCATGCATTTGAGGGAACGGTAGGAAAGGTTGGAATAATTTAAGACATTAAAGATAATTTGTTGGACTAACTAACCGTATAAATCACAATACGTCTCGATTTTGTGTGAATTCCTATCTCTAACTACTTGTGCCTAATGTATGCTCAGATACCAGTGCCAAACACTATCGATAGTGAGCACAGTTGTAATGTCGGCGTAAGACTGGTATGAAATAACTCTTAGGACACAAATGAACACAAGGACTGAACATTTGAACAATGCTTGTAATGTCTGTTCACTAAAAAGTATTTTTATGTGATTTCCCAATGGAATGCCGAATACTACCGGTGCTATTGACTTAATGGGAATGGGAGTACCAATGAGTTTTGCGTATTATCAACGAAAGTAACGTTTTGTGCAATGATTTTGGTTTGAATTAAATTTTATTTGCATTTTCTAAAAGCAGTGAAAAATAATTATAATTGGATATAGTTTGGTGAGAATTGTTCCTTATTGCATCAAGGTTGTTTTCAATAACTAAACTATCAACAAATATCTTCTAAAAGGCTGGAATCGGTTGACATCACTTGGTATTAGTTTCTTATCTCATCCCCTGGTGTTTATGTGACGTCAGAGCAAAAGTCAGTTTGTGTTTCATAAGATTGTGTTTGCAATTAACAGCACTCGAACGGACGTCTGGCCACTAATCCCCTGAAGACTGACACCAAATTCACTTCTGATCCAATCGTCTCATAAGTCAAACAATTGATTATTTATTAGTTGACAAACATTAAAACAATAAAGAAATACAAATCAAATAAAAAGATTTAAAACATTTTATAAATTTGAGATTTTAATGAAATTAAAAAATAGATTGTTCTGATCCCTAATGTTAATACCTTGCTCATTCTATGAACGCCAATAAAGTTTTTAAACTCACTTTTATCTAATATTTATATAAGTATTTATAAACACGAAATGTTTAGATAAGATAAGGGATTGTTATGACAATATCAGTATTAGAGTTAAACTAGATAATAGTAAAAATGTTACCTTTCACCTTTTGGTTTTTAAAATACAGCTCATTTAATATACATAATATATGAGCAATGTCAAATTTTATAGACAACTTTTACATTTGTGATACAATTAACGATGAGTTGAAGCAAAATATAATTATTTTTCATATTTTTGATAACAATATAATATTCATAACAAAAGAGGACAAAGTGTTTGGTTTGGGTGACAACAGCTTCGGTAGACTTGGTTTCGGAGATTGTATTGCAATAAACGAATTGAAAATTATCCCCGAATTGTGTCAAAAAAATATTAAACAGTTTTTCATTGGATATGATTTTGTGTTAGCTTTAAATGAAGAAAAACAAATATATGGATGGGGTATGAATGATCAGGGTCAATTGGGAAGAGGGTATTCCAGTAATGAAGATGAATATTTAAGACCAGAAATTATAAGTGAATTAAACGATAAAACTATTATTGAAATATGTTGTGGTGAAAGGCATTGTCTAGCACTCACCTCAGATGGTATGGTCTATGGGTGGGGTTGGAATGAGTATGGTCAGGTGGGTTGTGGACATACAAACAATGTTTCAAATCCATTTCTGATTAACCTTTTTAATGACATAATTCAAACAATTTATTGCTCAAAATACGGCTCATTTGCAATCACAACAAGGGGTGAGGTTTACAGTTGGGGCCGAAATATCAATAATATTTTGGGCACAAATGTATGGCCATCTGAACCAGTAACTGAGCCAGGGATAATTGAAATAGAAAATATTAAGAAAATATCCGGGGACCATCAACATACATTCTTTCTAACTAATGATGCATTTATTTATTATTGTGGCTTAAATTCTAATATTGTTTTTGAATCAATAATTGTTAAAATTGAAAGACATATTCCAAGAATTGAAAAAATAGAAACAATGTTCTTTCAAGATATTGAAATAGATATCGCTCTGGGTATAGATAATCAAGTATATCAATTTGAAAATGGAGAATTTGTACCAAGATCATATAATTCAATTGATGAATACTATAAAGTGGTTTTTCAATCAACATATCATTCCTATTCAACGACTTCTATGATTAACTATAATGTAGTTGAAAGCATAGGAACGGGAGGTTTTGGTCAAGTGTTTAAAGTTCAGCATAAATTCAATTCAAAGGTCTTTGCGATTAAAATGTTTGCCATAAAAAGTATTTTTAATTTATTTTAATTGATATTTATTTAACTTTTATTTATATTATTTAGAAAACGATTTAAAATATAAGAATGAACTAGATGCTTTGAAAAAACTTAAACACGATAACATTGTGGAATATATTGATTCATGGATTGAGAATAACACCTTGCACATTCAGATGGAATTATGTGAATATACTTTGAAAAATATTATTGAATTGAAGAATGAATGCTTTGATATGAATGGAGATTATGCTCTCATTAATCCAATTGATTATTGCTTTTCATTTGAAATATTCAGACAAATGTTATCCGGATTAAATTATTTGCATTTATTGGAACCCCCGGTCATTCACAGAGACCTCAAACCTGAAAATGTGTTGATTTCAGAGACCAATAAAAATGTTTTGTGTAAATTATGTGACTTTGGATTAGCCATTGATAAGAGTGTGGTAACAGTTACGCAAACAAATGGAGTAGGCACACATGGATATATTGCACCAGAAGCATTTAGTGGCAAATATTCACAAAAGTCAGACGTTTATAGTTTAGGAATGATTTCAATGGATTTATTTCATCTCAATTCGTATGTATTTTAATCCATAATTCAATTGTAATAAAATGGATGTCAATTAACAGCAGCTTTAAGTCTAATGAAACTCTGGTGGATGATTTTAAATTGAAATTCAAACAATTGAATGATTTGGTAACAAGAATGGTCCAGATATTCATCAATGTTAGACCAACTACTGATGAGATTATAAAAGATCTAGATCAATGTTTTTTATCCAAAGATGATATTTGCCATCAATTTGTTGATTCAATTCATTTGATAACAAAACACCAAAAATTCAATATTTTTTTAAAATTTTAAAATTAAATAAAATTATTTTGACTTGACCATGCTCAAATCAATATAATTCATACTCTTGGTTTTGAATCTAATGATTTGTGTCTCTATTGAAGTATCACCAGAATGGTTTCTTTTGACATCACCTACGGTAGCAATAACTTTGAGATTAAAAGTAATTTTATATAAAATTTGTTTAATTTTATTAAAAATTAATTTAAAATACATTTTAATTGAAATATAAATTCAAAACCATTTAATGATATAATGCTTTCGTTTCCCTAAAAAAATAACATTTATTAAAAATCAGTCATTTTTTAAATACACTAAAATAATGGACATTAAATAGTGTTTAGATATACCGGTGCTATACATACCTACACTGACAAGTGTTAGACTATTCTCAAGAATATCTTTTTGTGTCAATACTTTAAGGGGTGAATCGACTTTTGAATAATTAATGTAAAAACCGCCCCCTTTTATGATACGCAACGCTTCGTCTGAAATATTAATACAATTTTATACAAGTTTTTAATGTTTGAAGAAATTTATATAAAATTTGAATTCAATTGAAATATAATTTTGATATTTCTTACAATAATATCAATTAAATTATACTCACAGTGAGTGGGAAAGCACTCGACTTTAAGGGCTAAGTCAAGTGCCGTCATATTGTCATTGAAAAACAGTGAAGACTTCGGCGCGCCTTCAAAGACATCATTGACTTCCGATTCACTCAATTGTGACAACATTTCAATGTCTTTCTTATATAGAGCTTCGGTTGTCTTCTTAGCGGATGACAGGCCGTCCTCTGTTGCAAACATTGAGAAAACAAAATCATTTGAAAATTCATTTTTCATCAAAAACTTCAGCAAAAGTTATCACAAAACTAATTGAATAAACAAATAACTAAACCCTGACCTCCGTGTACTAGAAGTGTCACCTCTTCTGCGAGTTTGATCTGCAAATACCAAGGTTTAGGAGTTCGTAGTTGTTTTTGAAACATCTGTTCAATCTCTGCGTCGGAACGGAAGGAAAACATTTTCATGTAGTCATGAATCTGTGAATCAGTCAGTCGTTGGAAAAACTATTGAAAATTAATTGCATTTTAATATTAATTACAAAATAATGACTAAAAATAACAAATACTTGATATATATTGTAAGGAGAGGTATGGTTTGGGTTCAAATAAACAGCCTTTCCCTCAGTCTTTCCTAATTTCTTGCCCTTTGTATCCGTAAGTATTGGCACAAACAGTCCAAACGTTTGCTTTTCCGTCAACCGTCTGATGAGGTCATGACCGCAGTGTATATTAATTAGTTGGTCGACACCACCGACCTATGAGTGCAGTGGTTATTAAATATGTTAAACAAAATCAAATTCATTAAAACACCTGAAAATTTGCGCCAAATTTCTGATGTAAATGAAACCAATCGTAAGACTGAAACAACTGATAAGAGAACTCAGAGAGACAGAGGCCGGTGGTGTCCAACCGTTCCTTAATAGTCTTCCCCATCATTGTTGTGATTCGCAAATAACGGCCAAAACTGCTCATAAAGTCGATCAGATTTTTATCGCAATACCACTCACTGTTGCGGCAAATGCTGTCATAATATACAGTAATTTAGTTATCAATGAAATGAAAGACAATATCATTAATACATATATTCTTCGAGTTCTTCGGCTCTGCCTTTGGTTTTCCAAAAGTATTTTTTGTGATTTTCAAAAATACTTTTCACACTTTCCTCAACACTTGTCGCGTATTTCATCACTAAATCCTTTTCAATCAGAGGCCTGTCCTCTGACTTACCGCTGGGATCACCGATTCTGGCGGTGGAGTCGCCGACCACTACAATCACCCGATGACCCAAACGTTGCAAATGTATTAATGATATCAAGACTAAGAGGTTTCCGATATGAAGGCTGTCATACGTGGCGTCAAAACCCGCATAAATGGTCTGTTTTGTGGACAACCAGTGGTTTATGTCTTCTCTAAATCACATCAATTGATCCAAAGTTAAGCGACAACTGAGTCATCGATTCAAAGAGACTTACTTTTCAGGGAAATGTGTTTTAAAAATACCCCTGTTTTGCAACCAATCATAGGTTTTGTGATTAAAATAACGATAAATATTATAATTTAAACAAAAGTTTTGATTATTTGTCAACAATTTGTCACAACTTTTCAGTCGTTTGTTATTAACTGATAAATAAAACAAATATTTTTCACCCCTTTTGAGCCGAAAAACAGTTGAAAACATTGTTTAAGGGTTTTGTGAGAGAAATATGTTTTTGAAAATAAATTGCAATTTAATTGTAATTAAATATAATTTGGTTTTAAATACCCTTTAATAGCATTGAAACACATGTTTTGCAAAACACATGAAAAGAGAGTTTGTTTTGAATTCAATGTTTTGTTTGTGTTTTCATTGCGTTTGCGCTCAAAATGTCATTCAATTATTGATTCATTGATTCAAACATTGGTTTTGTGTTTAGTTTTGCCAACAATTTGTTAATTGCTTTCAATTGTTATCAAAATTAAACTAAATTTCAATCAATTTATTGCAAAAATTGTTTTGTTTTTAATTGTGTTTAAAATCAATGGCTTTTCAGTGAAAATGAATCCCAAACTGACGTTTCGTTTACTTAATTATGTCTTAATTTTACTCTTATTTTCATTATCTTTAATCCAATGCTCTTCTGATGGCACAGGAGTTCCGGTGTTTATGTGGAGCACCGATGGGTAAGTGCTTTCACCACTGGTTTTGTCTGAAATATGTTTAAATATTGACTTAAAATTGAAGCCAAACCTCAAATGCAGTGAATCTGATCCCGAAGTCAACGATATCTCCAATCGATTCCAATGTCTTAAGAGATGATTATCTGAAGAAAAGTCAAACCATTATTGCATTCATTAAAAACAGTCTCAATGTTGAAGAGTTCACGACTGAAGACAAGAACCGATTCCAGACCTTAAATAAGATAATGAGTGACCAAACACTGGAACCGGTATTTCATTCATGTTTTGGACAGTTGTTTGACATTTGAAATGATTTTAAATTACTTTTTGTTGTTTCAGATATTTTTGGTGAATGTCTTGAATCCAAAGGAAGCGCTGAAAGACTTTTCAGTTCAAGACATAAATGATTTGAATATCAATAATGAAAACAAAGTTATCATTAATTTACCCGAAAATAGTTTAGTAGAAAGCGATGGACTAATCGGCGATCTGTTGCACAAAATAAGACAAAATGTCTCCGAAAATGCTTTGTTTCTGATCACTGGTCGCCAAAATCTCAATCCATTCAAAGAACAAGAGGAAGAGTTAGCCATTCATCGCATGCGAAGAAACGCTGTGTCTGAAAGCAACAGACGATTAGTGGAGATCAAGAAATGTCTTTATTTCTACGTCCACTCAATCAGTGTTTACTCAAATCCAAGCGATTCTTGGAATTTGATCTCAACTTTTGATTCTCTGAAAGATAAGCCATCTTTGGGTGACTCCAAGTGTTGGGAAAATGATGGCAAAGAGCCGGCAGTTCTGGATCTGATGTATAAGAACCCAAAAGCAAACCTTAATATTAAACTAATGATCGGAAAAACCAAAAAGTATTGAAACAAACATTGAATTATGAATTGATTTTCATTTCTTATTATTATCTCAGAAACGATTTTTGGGAAATAACTGAAGGAAAGGCTAAACTGTCTTCAGAGGGCAATACCAATGAGTACGACCTTATTGTCGATGACATCACTGCCGACAATGGATTCAGTTATAGCTGTTTTCAACTCAGAGTTTTGAGTAAAATCGACAAAAAGGGTAAGTTTTGTGTAATTTATTAATCAAATGATAATTAAATTAATTTTCAATTGATTTTTCAGTGGATTCTCGGCTCAGACTAGTCTTCAATCGATTCCAATTACAGCCATTCAAACACCCGAACAATAAGCAGAGGTTTGTCGACAGTTTTGACTGTCAGGTGTGGATGACTGCTCCCCTTTGGATGGGTTTGATTACAATACTGTTATTTACATTCATTATTTACATCGGAGTCTACATCCTATTGAAAGTGAATACTCCGGATAGGTTTGAGAACCCAAAGGGAAAGCCACTGATTATCACTAATACCGATGAATAGGATCTGAATATTAGTCTATTTATTGTCATTTCATTGTTTGATGTCTTGTATTATAAACTAATCTCTAATTCATTTGATTATAAAAATCTCAAAAATAGTGAAAAATAATTGAATTGTTTTTAATTATTATTAATATTGATCTCAAAAAGTGTTTTTTAATAAGTGATTGAAATTCAAACCAAAAATACAATAAAAATAAATTTATTTGAAAATAAGGTTAATATCAGTGAATTTGTCGTCCACTTTGACAGCCAGTGCTCAACGGCTACTCAAAAGGACTGGAGTAGTGGTAACCGTTGAGCCGATCGCACATCACTGAATCAATTTATGGTTATTACCGATGAAGTTGTAGAACCCGATGGTTATCTCATCTTTCAATTCTTCCAATTCTTTCTTTTGTTTGTTTTCCAAATAAATGACTCTCTTTTTGATAACCTTTGACAACTCGTTGATGAGACCATCGAAACCGAAATCAATGACCAAGATCATCTTTGCAATGCCATTCTCTTTATATTCAGAGTTACCTTTTATTGAATTATACAAATCTTGATTCAATTCAAACCACCTGGCCACTGCATACGCCATGTTTACTATCGATTTTGATTGAACCACATTTGATAGTACAGTTATGTACTGATCAACAGACGAGTGCTCTGATATGTTCTGCACCGGTAGTGAAGGTTCGCCAAACAGCTGAAGACTTTTAGTCATATAATCATCGATTTTGAGCGAAACTATTGATGATATTAAAGGTGTCTTATCATCCGATCCTAACCCAGAACTTTCTGTCAATGATTTCAAGGTTTGGGCGATTTGTAACAATATTTTAGAATAAGAAACAAGGTATTTTTGTCCAATGGACTTGGTCTTTTCAGTTAATTCTTTGCTATATTTCAAAATTGCTTTTTCCTCTGTTGAAAGCGTTTGCAATGATTGCAAATGAATGACAGACACAAAGATTATTATCAATAATTTCATTGTTGAAGACATTTAACTGTTTTCATTCATAATTGCAATATTTTTCACAGATTTTTAAATTCAATCTTTTTTTTATGAATTTTCCGTTTAATTAAAAATATTTAATAAGTAATGAATATCTAATGAAATAAAATGATAATTAAAGCAAACATACAGTGAAATGAATATTTAATTGAAAGCAAATGCCAATATCTCTGCACTGTATTGATGTAAATGATCCTGACACAAATTTTATTTTTATCGTAGCATATCTATAATTAAAGTAATAATATAGAAGAGCGATATATCTACCAGGGTCATTCTCATTCATTTATTCTGCTATTCTTAGTCATTAAGACTTAATGTTATTCTCAATCGATGGAAAGATTTTATATTAAAATCTAATAATAATTTGAATATTTTGTTAAGTAAATTATAAAAAGAAACAATCTTGGTGAATTGGCATAAAACCACCAAGATATAGATAGATTATATGGATTAATAAAAATTTGCTTTCATTAGATTCAAGAGACATTAAAACAAGAATGAGAAGTGAAATGCAATACCGCTTTGAATGCATTTGAATGCCATCTCTTTGTAATGAAAAGAGTTATAAATAATTGACTTTTGGTTTCAATTGCTTTCAAATTCATGTGATTTTCCGACAAAACAGTGAAAAATGTTTTAATATTTAAATGAATTGTTATTTCAATTGATTTAACAAAACGTGAAATGAATTTAATTTTATTCATATTTTTATTAAATCTTTTCTCAATTAATAACAAATTGTTTGCATTTGACTCACAATTAGATGAAACCGGTATTTGATGTTCAGTTACGGACAGTTAGTCCGCAAACCACTGACCACTCAATTGGCCATCACTTTCGGGACTGACAACTGGTTTACTACACATACCTGTCCTGCGGTGAGAGGTATTGGTTTGTCATATGTTTTGCATCATTGATGGTATCGATGGACAGGTATTTGCCGAACCGGTTGTCAATTCCAGAGATGGCATGCAATTGAGTGGTCAGTGCTGTGCGACTACCTGTCCATTGATTTTAACTGCTTTCGTGACCAATAAAAGGGGAATCGTTTGACGCCGACAGTGAGGAAGGGATGAAGACATCGAAGCCATTGATTGGAACCAAAGATGAGTTTAAGATACTATTGGTTGAGAAGAGGAGACAACAGGTCTCAGCGGTTAAGACATTGGAATCGTTTGGAAGATATGAACAAAAATATTCAATGATTTCTAATATCTTTGAAAAACTGTTTGAAATCCAAACGAAAGCCAAACAAACGATTGAAAACTCTTCGTATATCTTGGGATCAGATCTGCCAAAAGATGGGCATCTGTTGGAAGCGTTGTCTCATATCATAGAAAACTGTGCTTTTTTTGGTGATATTGTGCTTCGGGTGCCGGACGTCAGCCATCGGGTGCTCAAAGCGGACAACAAATACGAAGCTCTCTATAAGTGGTGTATTTCCTTCTCAATGGCCAGTGATTTGTGCGACAAAAACACTATTAAAATGTTTGATCTTTTGGCACAGGAGTTGTCTTTAGTGCCCAAAAACGAGTCATTCATTAATCCCTACAAAAAGTCAAATCAAAAAACTAAACAAAACCTCAAATTCAATGGCAATAGAGTTGTGACAGAAAGTGATGTCAACCACCAGAAGAAGAAGCAGAAGACCATCAAAAGAGGTCCCAGACTTACAAAGAGTGAACTTTGACCTAAAGCTCAGTTTATTTGATACCAAAAGTGAACACAAACTCTATTTTTGTTACAATTTTTGCATTAATTTTAATATAATTTTCATTCAATTGAAACCAAATTTGTATTCAATTTATTCATTCATTAAATTATTTTTCATTTGTTTTTGAAATATTTGTTTTCAAACTAAAAGTGTTTTACTGTTTGTGCGCCGACTGTTGACTGTTTGGGACAGACGGCAAGAGTTGGCCGATTGTGGCGTTCGATGTCATCACTGTTTACAGCACTGGATGTATGGTTAGATCGAAGGTCTTATACGACACCACTTGTAAAGCAATGTTAGCCAGGATTGACGGAATGGTAGTCACAATATGTGTGCGCAGCGCATACGGGAGAGGGATATAACCGATGTATGCGTTTAGGATAGCCCACAGACAGCACAGACATACGAGTGCTATAAAACACATCTTTTCATAGAATTCATTGCTTGAGTACAACCCGTATTCACAAACAGACGAGAATTGAACCAAACTTTTCATTTATGGACAGCAGAAGACATTCGGCCACACGAGTGGCCGCAGCGGTGGCACAGGAGGCCATCAATACCATTATGTCATCCAATTCTGATCACGACTTTGAGTTAAGTCTTCAGTCATACGCTTCCGGCAACACCGGAGTGCAGATTAGGACTGATACGAACCCCAGTTGTGACAAAAGCGCTGGCATTGGACTGAAGTCATCGCACAAATCCATGTATGACTCATATCAGGTCTGGGCTCTCAAGACATACGGAGATTCGGCAAAGACTAAGACAGTGACGAAGAAGAAGTACAACAGAATACTGAAGATATTGAGGGGAGAGGAGGGAACTAATGTCGAGAACTCTAAGTTCAGGTTTTGGGTTAAAGCCAAGGGCTTCAGACTCGGACCACAAAACCTGACCGCACCTGACCTGAAGACCAGTGCCGAGCAGGTGCTGTACGTCCCCTGTTCTAAGTCTCAAGCAGTAAGTAATCATTCATTCATTTTTTGTACAGTTTTTGTTGTATTAAAAACTTTGTTAATGGTATTGAACACAACACAACCCGACTGTGCGGCAGAGGTAGTCGTACTGTATATTAATGTTTGGTATGCTTTAAAATAAATGAATTGGGAAAAGGGAGTGTAGGGCTGATAGGGCTGATAGGGCTGGTACTGTTAGAGGTGCTTATGCGGAACGTTATTAGATTTTGATGTCATTCCAGTGATAGCTATGATATGCACTGTAAGGACAGGCAGAGCATTGGCATAATAGCGCTCAGCTATGAATCAAAGCTCACTTTCTTTAAAGTTTTCTTCCAGTGCTGTATGACTTGAAAGTATCATTTCAGGGGTTATTCAAAATCAAACTAATATTTAATTTGAATTCAATTTTTGAATATTATTTTGATATTCAGTTGTATTTCATTGAAAGACAAGTGTTTTGCCATAAATTCAATTGAATTTTGAATAATATTAATGAATTTCAAATGTTTTTGTGTTTTGTAATCAAAATTGAACTCAAATTCTTCAAACAAAACCTTTTTTTTGCTTTTTTACACCTATTTTTATATTATATGACTAAAGCACTAAAGTTTGAATCGAAATAGAGTGCAATTTTATGGCTTAATATATCGCTACTACCAGTGCTTCTCTCTCTCTCTCTCTCTCTCTCTCTCTCTCTCTCTCCTTTTCCCTCCCGGAGTCGCTCTCTCATACTATCTCTGGCACACACTCTAATCTCTTCTCTCTGAGCTCCCAGTGCTCTATTGCAGTACTATAGCAATACTTTTTGCCAGTGCTCTCAATGCTCTCGATTCCAATTCTCAGTTGCATTGAGTGTTTGGGCAAAAGTGAGTTTTATGTCTGAAAATTCAGAGCCAGTGCTCGCAAAACCATTGAATGTATGCATTGTGTGACATGTACTGCCTGTGCACTGGCTGTTGGCTGCAAGCGTTGCAATTGTATGCTAACGGGACACCATTGGGTTTGTGCCTGAGCTCAGCTTCTTTTATGTGTTTGTGCACTGACTATACATTCACTATATATTGGAATGTGTTTGCGATCGATAATACAATGTGACGGCGGGTCTCCTATTCTGCCTGTGATTCCCTACCATTCCCTTCTCTGCCAACTGATATCGAACAGAACAGAACAGAACAGGCATTTTGAGCACTCGTTTAATTTCCCCTTCAGTTTATGCCATCATTTTTAGTAAGAAAGAGATTCTATGCGCCACCAAATGCAATATCATTTACTAAAGCCACCCACCCCTGCAGTAACACCCGTTCCCAACACACACATACACACCAGTGCCTACAGAATGGGAATAAAGAATTAGAGAGAGGTTTAACATAAAATCTTATGAAGGAATGAAAGGAATGGTAGGAATAGACAAGAATTTCATTGAAAAATCTGTTTTATTAACGAATTTATGTATTTTTGTTCAGTTTTTTTGACAAACATATGAAAAAAGACCTGAGATTTAAGGCGTTTCACCAAAAAATAAAAATAACTACCATTCCCATTGAGCACTCACTCTATTAACATATAAACCAAATCAATGAATTGTATTTTGAATTTGAATGCAATTTATTTCACAATTAATATAATAATTCATTTTTATTGTGATTTATATTGAATTTAATACACATTTTGTGATCAAATAAAAGATGTTTTCAATGATTTGAAGACTACTTTGATTACCATTTCGGACACAAAACTTCACTTTTGATTCAATCGATTGCTTAGATTTGAAATAAATATCAATTGAAAGAAAAGCTAATTATAATGAATGCTAACAAACATATGATATTATAGACAATGTGTTTGTGACCTTCTTTTATGGGTTGACGACAGAGCACTGGTAGAGCAACAGGCAATTCAAGCATTTGATAATTCAATATTACATTCAATCTATTCATTGAATACTTTGAGTTCCAGTTCCAGCTCTGGAAGTGTATAACCAGTCTATACTTCATTGGCTTTCATTTAAGTTATGACTTTTGCTCAATATTTATACAAATGCACCTGTGCTCAATTCTGTGCTGTCGTGTTGTTGTACGCCATACGCCATACGCCATACGCCATACCCTTCCCTAATAAATGAGAGACAAAGTGTGTGTGCAGTCAATTCAAAAAGGATTTCTCACAAGTCATGAAAATTATTAGTAATTTATTGCAAATTAATTGTAAAGAAATTGTTAAACAAATAGTTAAACAAAAAATATATATAAAACTGCTATTAATTTGTATTAATTTTTTGTATCAAAACTATTGGCAATCTTTAACCCAAATTCATAATAAACTAAATATTCATGAATTGAGTCCTGGGTTGGGGTCTGTCTCTCAGTCACATATATTTTATCTCAACTCTCAATCATATAAACTGACAAAACTGTGAGATCTATTTGAAACATGTTTCAGAGCATAGCTATCATGTCTATGATGTCATGCATTTATATTTTGTCCGCAAAATAACTCAAACTCTAGTTTTTTTTGAAGCAATGATTAGTTTGTTTCACATTTTAAACCATCGTTTTCTTGACAGAAAAGTATGATTTCAGGGGTTGACTTACAGGCGATTTTTGTGGCTAACTGTGCCCTTCTCTCCCCAATTGAGAGAATGTTTTTCAGATTTTGTTTTTTTTTGTGTAAAAATTGTTTTGAACTTCAGTACAGAAATCGATTGCAAAAGATTAGGACTGATATGATTGGGAGGTTTGGATGTAATGATGTGTTAATAAAAATTGAAAAATATTTAAAGAAATAACTGATATATCCGTTGCTTATCTCAAACTGTATTACAGTTTGGGAGAGGGAGGGAAGAGAGAGAGAGAGAGAGATAGAGAGAGAGAGAGAG
>JAQGAT010000571.1:0-27651 GCA_034687845.1 Pantelozetes paolii | reverse complement strand
AAAATCAATTTATTGTTTTCAATGTTATTTATTGTTTGAAGTAAATGAAGTAAACAAAAACACATGCTTTTAATTTAATCATGTATACCAGGATATATTATTTATTTATTTCCACTAGATCGCGTTGATTTTTTGAAAATCCAAAATTGTTCTAGGAACTAAATGGCCTATTGATGGGCAATGTTCTCTTTTGTCAAATGATTTAACTTGAATAAAATAGTACAAAGAAGATTAAAAACATTTATAGTTATATAAGAGATGAATAAATATTTATTCCTCAAGGAATTTAAATACGGGTTATATTTATACTATTGATAATTAAATTTCAAGTGATATTTATTCAAGCAAATTATCAAATCTCTCTCAAATGTTGCTCACTGCAATTGTCACGCAAAATACAAAGAAATGATTCAACGTCATCTTAAGTGAAACAATTATTTTAGATGTATTAAAATATAAGTGTATGAAAGATGATATTAATAGGATCAAGGTTAGATTACAAATAAAAATATATGTAGTATATTTGGAAAGTCAATTATTTTAAACAAAGTCTAGATTTTTCGTTTGAAATTTGATTAAATTTTTTAGATATTAAAATAATATGGTATTACCTTGTTTATTGTGAATAACGGATTACTAAAGTGTGACAACTTGCACAGAATATGTCATTTCTGTTAATGTGTTAATTATTTTTAACTTATGTTTATATTTAGTAAAAATTAAAATCTCATTAAAACAGAAATAAATGTCAAATGAAATCAAATTTAAAACATTGAATGAAATGAAATAAAAATTTGTTTCAATTGAAGAAATAATTATAAAAATGTAATGAATATTAATCACAAGTATTTGAAAGTAAATTAAATATTTAATAAAATATAGATTTTTTGTCAGAAATTCTTCATTTGTCTGAAAATGTTTAATCGTTTGTCTGATTTCAAAGAGCAGTGTATTTGTGGGTCGAATGACAATAGATTTAAATTTATTATCAAATGTTTGCAAAACATATAAATAACGATAAGTTATCTCATAATAGATGAACTGGAATGACATAAACCAACCAATGATGTAGAATACAGTGAAAGGGCTATGCGCTTTAAAGGAGACCCCGGGTGAAGATTTGTATATTTCATTCAAAAGATTGGATGAAAATAATTGACCCAAAGCTGTAGAATATGTTATCACTTGTGCGACAATGAAAACAATTGAAGTAATGTTTGAATAATTGTTATTAAATCTCAAATAATATTCATTTATTTCTTGATATAACTCAAAGATTAGATTTGACTTGATTTTAACGTAAATATAAGTGAGAAAGCACATTAACATAACAGCAAGTGATGTGACTTTTAATACAGTTATTAGAAGCGAGTGATTGAAAGCAAATGACAATAAAACCATAAGAGTTAGTCCGGAAAACAATGAAACAGTAAAACCAGTGAAAAAATAGTTTAATAATTTGTTTTCACAAATAATACCAAAATGTTTGAATAAATATTCAAACATTTTAAACTTGGTTGAAGCAAGGTAACTGTCGTTAGGTTACACATTGAAAAATATTATATTAAGTTATTCTTTGCAAAGAACTGAGCAATCGCGATAGGTTAAAAGAGCATGGCTAATTACGCTGTTTTCTCGTTTTATATTATCATATTAAAAATTTCAATTTAAATTTCAAATAAAATCCTATATAAACAGTAATTACAGTATTACTCCTATTCTATGTAATGGATTCATCATTTATAATGAGATGTCTGAAAGAAATTCAATTCAAATGAATTGATATTTTATGATAAAATTAGTTGTACTCTCATATAAACGAGAACTCAATCTAATTTTACTTGTTCAAATTAATTATGTACAGTGTATTCATTTTTATATTTATTATTCCTTCTGGTACTGTATTTGTACTTGAATAATTATATACCAGAGTAGTTTATTTATGATAAATATTGTTTATGTATCATATAATATATAAAGGTCAATCACATTGATAAGTTTTTAAGCTTTTTAAATCAATATTGATATATATTTTAAGATCTCACTGAAATGTTTAATGCGCTGTTAATGCGATTGTTATTCATTGAAATAAAATGTTTTATTAATTGATAATAGTTTTAATTAAATGAAAAAAATAACAATTAATTCGTGAAAAATATTTAAACTTTTATTAAACAAAAAATAACTGTAAATAACATCACTTTATATCAAATAATAGCTACTATTGTGACAATATTTAGACTAAATTGTAGTAAATGTTAGAAAATATAATCAAAATTATAAATCAATTAATGTTTTACACAATAAATCACTTCATTTGGAGGAACGGTCTATCAGTTGAGACAAATAGAGCTCAACCTTAGGATAGATTTCATTAGATTTTCTTCCACTAAACGCCACTAAAATGCCTTTCTCTCTGCAAAAATCAATTATCATGTTTAAATATCAAAACCTTGTTGTCCTTAAATATTAATAAAACAATTATAGCATCTGGATATAGAAAATTCAAGATGAAATAAATGAAAAAACAAATACAAACAAGCTCAATTCCAGTTATAATAAACACCTAAACTATCCAAGCAGAAAAGCTAACACTCAATTCAAGACAGCGTTTTATACAAAATGTAATTTTAAACTCAGATATTTATAACTCTTATATAAACTGAAACTTTATTTCACACCTGTTTTAAGGGGTATTTCATATATTTAAGGGGGAATTATGTGAATAAATACCTGAAAAACTCAAGAATAACTTCCGACTGTTTCTTATACTCCAACAGTCTTTGTATGACTACGTGCTCCTTATCGTCCTCTCTCTGCACCAGTGGTTCGCCGGTCACGTCGTCCACACCAGCGGTTTTGGGCGGATTGAACACCAGATGATAGATACGACCCGAAGGCAAGTGAATCCAACGGTGTTTCACCCGATCGATGATCTCGTCGTCGGGAACGTCCAGATTGATAGCACTGGTGGGTCTCAACTCCTTCTTAGACCAGAGCTCTTTGGCCTGGGATATAGTGCGTGGATATCCGTCCAAAAGGAATGATTGATTCAAATATTTTTCTGACAACTCATTCAACACAAGTCTATTGACCACCAAATCGGGAACTAATTTCCCGTTCCTTATGTACTTCTGGGCCTCTAATCCCACTTCACTTTTGTTGGACATGTGTTCCCGCAATAGATCCCCAACCGATAGATAGGATAGTTTGAAGTCACGTATAATGCGTGAGCTTATAGTCCCCTTTCCAGACCCTGGAGAGCCCATTATTATGCCCCTGAATATCTTATTCATGATTTTAGGCCCTGATTACTTTGAAAATTTAAAGGGGGTGTCAGTTGATACTATAGGGGTATAAAAGGGGATAAAATTTAACCAATTTATTCAATTATTCACATTTTTTTAGTTAAATATAAAATGCTTTCAATTTCAGTGAAAAAGTGATAGTTTTTTGAACTCAATATAAGAAACGATAAATGAATTGATAATAAAAGATACGAAACGTTAGATAAGGACTGAGTGTTAAGGAAATCACATTTTATTATCCAATTGTTTGTCATTTAATTAAATTACTCACAATTTTTCCTGTTTTAGATGAGAGAGCACAGGTATTATATGAGAAATAGTCTGGTTCATGTAAATCAGATCAAACTATGATTATGTTTGAAGTCACCTTGTTACATTTAGATAAATTGAGCAAAATAACTGAGAACTATCATTGAATGATGCTTTAGTGCGCAGTGGAATCACCAATCACAATTTAGTTGCATTGAACTTGATTAGGAAAACGACAATAATTGCCAGCAATTAATTGATCATGTTCAATTTAGGAATTGAAATTCAAACCAGTTTAACATTGTTTACGATATTTGTGCGCAAATAAGTCGAGTGTTTACGTCATATCTAATTAACTTATCAACAGATAATGCTTTCAATCTATAAAACACGTTATCTATTGAAAACACTTTTGTACTCTTTTAACACTAAACTCAATACCACTTCATATATGAAAAGGTAATGAATCTGTGATTCAATTAATAGATTTTGTAAATTAGGTTTGAAAAGTGAAAAATGAAAACAAAAACAATAAGTAATGCAATGAATGACTGAAAATAAAAGTCTGTTTTCAATCAAATCAAGTGATAATCAGATGAAGAGATGAGACAATAATGTCCACCAATGATGAAGAAGTGGAGGACTATATGTCGGAGACATTTGTGGCGCCAGAGGTTAAGTAAGTGAAGGAACGGTAGGTTTAAAAGCAAATCAATTAACTGTTTGTGTCTTTTGTTAGCGATCTTCGGCCGACACTTCTCTTTAGCCATAGTTTACGAGTAAAACATCGGTTACTGAAGAGGAAGTTGACATCAGATCCAAAGCCGAAGAGCTTTTACAATGATTTGGAGAAACAGTTGAGAGAGGAAGCACTCAATACACCCTTAGATGAGACCAATAAGGGGTTTAAAATGTTGGCCAAAATGAGATTAACCGCTAAAACGGCTGAATCGGAGGCCACGGAAAGCAGTGGTAATAAAAGAGTGAATATTTCGGAACCGATAAGAATTGAGTTGAAAAACGATAGGAAAGGGTTGGGATCTCTACCCAAGGCTGCCATAAGAGTCCCAAAACGGGATCCAAACGGCGATAAACTAATTGAAGAGAAGTTTTTGACTCAAAAGAGGTCTAAAAATCAGTTGTTTTTGTTTGAAAAGGACTTAAAGACCGCACAAACCGTTTGCCGTAATCTGGATCTGGACTCAGGTGTCAGTGAAACAGTGTTTAAGACACAGACTGTGCGCCCGAAATGGTTTTGGCCTAAGATTGTGGTCGAAGAGGAGTCTGACGGACAGTCAGATGAGGAAGAAGTGGACGAAAGCCTTGAATGTGTTGAACAGAGACTGCAATCAATTAATCGGTATTTAAGGGAACAATACTTTTACTGTATTTGGTGTGGCGTTAGGTTTAATGACATTCAGGACTTGAGTGACAACTGTTTGGGCGACACTAGAGATCAACACCAGTAGGAAAGGGATCAGTAGTTCTGTGTTTAAAACCATTTGTTTAATAAATTATTATTATTTTTTGCATTAAATCTATTCATTAAAATCAGTGAACACATGATCGGCACTGAGAGGTAAGGCCGAAAACCCATTGCCTAAAGGAAGGACTGTTTAGATCCGCACTCAATGTCTAACTTATGAATAAAATCTAAATTTTGGTAAAAATAAAAGTTTTATTCAATTATTAAATGAATTTATAATTGAATTGAAATAACATTTTGTAAACTATTATTCAGTAAACGTCTGATTCATTCAAATCTATGTTAACGTCTTGTTCTGTGTATCGGTTCAGTCGATTGAATACCTGTGCAAACATTTGTGGCCAAATACCTCGCACTAAAGGTGTTGCCTCTATAATAGCTCTCTTGTCGGCCAGGTATGCGTTAACGATGGGCTGAAATGTGTGCACTAGTACTTGGTGTCTGATCTTAGGGTCCGGTGTGTCTGAGATTTGATAACACAATTGTTTTCTCATATAATTAGAGTCCTTCCGAAAGGTGTCTATAAATGTGGCCAAAAAGGAGAGGCCGACTGAGGTATGCATAACAACTAGTGATAGATATTCCGGGAAATTTTGATTATCAGAGTAGACGACAGACAACTCGTCCATCCATTCGGACAACAGTTTTGTGTAGAAATGTTTGTAAACTTTTTTAACCAAAACTTTCGTCTCATTCAATGTCTCACTAATTCTCTCCAATTCGTCGTCGAATACAATATAAAGTGCTTTCAATTCATCCAAACATTTCCAGACTGTGCTCATTGTGCGGAAGAGTTGAACCCAACCCGGTTTGGACATGTAGTAGCCGACATTGGCGTCACAGAGCACCTGATTCTGCAATTTATGCATTTCCTTCAGTAGTGACACAATTGTACTGAAAATCATAAAACAGTTTCCTTTCACTAAATAATAGACCAAATAATCAAAGACTTCTAAATAGTGTTCATATCTTTGAGACAACACTCCCATCGATGGTATCAAACAGTCGTTGAATATGTTTTCAGAGCAGTCAATGGTATCATTGAAAGCGATATTCAAGTTGAGAAAAATGGCCATAAATTTGAGTCTATTGTTGCCGTCGTGTCGCCACCAGAAGTGCAGTCTTTCGTATTCAGCTCTTCCAGAGTTCGCGTAATCTCTTATTGTTGTAAACCTCTGGGTCTCATGCAATGCCTTTCCCCAAAATGTGTCATAAAATGCATTGAAATTGTTTGTAAAGTCCGTATTGTGTTGAAAGAGGTATTCACCCGGGTATACATTTTGATACCTTTCCTCAATCAATGAGTTGTTGAAAATGAACTCGAATTGAGTGCTGACATGGAGTTTGTTGTAAACGTTTTGCTTTTGGTGTAAAAGTATTGCTTTAATACAATAACTTTGAATATCATAAGCGATGTAATAGAGTTTGAGTGTGAAGAAGACGATGAACTCCCTGTCCATACCATCCAATTGTCTGATCCTCAGTTCATCTTCAAACTCCCAAAAATTGAATACCTTTCCTGATGTGGCAAATGCTATGAAGTCTTTATCAAAGGTGACACAACACTTGAGAACACCAATTGCAGCCGCTTTAGAGGTGGCAGTTCTGGGAAGCATTGGATCCACTCTTTTGATGTACTTATAGACCGAAATATAAGTATTGAGGAATTCATTTGTAATGATCCGGATATTAAACGGATTCATCGGTTCCTTAAAATTGGTCACATTTTGTCTCATTCTTCTGATCATTACTTCTGAATCTGTTTTCGCCAAACGAGACGAGTATTGATAGTCTTCGCTAAACATGTACTCAAAGACCACACCATAAAAGTCGATGCGATTATCATAACTGAGTTTAAGGTAACGGCAGAACTGTTTGCGACTTAATTTGTTATACTCTGTGAACCAACGCTTCTTTTGCACTCCGGGAACAAATGGAGTGATCGTTGACATCAAGACATGCAAATCATATAACACTTTATTATAGTTAATCAGATTCTCTAAACAATTGTCTGCAAAGGGATTGGCATCTAATTGTTGACAAAGGGCTTCGATGTCCACCTCATCCCGAAGTATATTATACGACAGGCCATTCAGTATAGCATAGGAGGGATGACTTATTTTATATTCAGATACAAAGCTCTTATTTTTGAGAAAATAGTTTGAATGATATCTCAGTCTGTAGTCATTGGCCGAATCAATCAGTTGAAGCACTGGTGTCGGTGGATAGGGATTGTTGGGCTGAAGTCCTAATCCGCACATATATGAGTGATATATAGTTGAAAATAAGTACAGATCCGGAACATTGGTTCGGTTGCGAAGGAAGAGCTGATTGTTTCTAACCATAAGGAACCGGTAGATTGGGTTGTAGTGGAAGAATGCGTTCCAATTACACCACTCAGAGCACAGGCAGACACTGTCCTCAAACTCGTCTGTGAATTGATATCCGATTTGCAAATCATTGAATTTAATTGTTTTAAACGTTTGTAAACTCTTTTTGAATCTCTCTTTTGAATGAATGACTGATTGTCTGATTCCTTGCAATATGTTTGAAGTCGTGGCTGTCGTCCAGAAGGCCTGCTCTGAGTTTGGATTAATCCCTGGCCTAATGTATGAAACTTTCACTTTATGTACATTTTTTCGGTGACCAGTAGTCAGTTGGCGACCACTTCTAAACTGATCCAGTCGTTTGGCAATCATATAATAAGATGTATGCAAATAATGTTCAGACAATTGCTGTGATGTTATGTTGGGCTCAGTGTTAGTCTTGAACTCAATTTTGATCAATAGCTGTACTCCTCGGCCAAAATCAAACCAATCTTCAAAGCCCTCGCAATGTATGGCTTTGTAGGGCATCACAAAAGTATTCAATCTCTCCTCCGATTGAACCCAAGTCTCCGCTTCCAGTCTGACGACAACTGATGGCACAAGTGTTTGGTCATCACTGAAGAGTTGTTGGAATTGATTGAAATTAAAGATTTTTCTGTGAATCACATTCAACTGTTCCTCACTATTGCAGTCCAACTCAACTACGGATTTGTTACCAGTGATGGGAATAAGACTGACCTTTGGTTTCACCATTCGATCCCTTCCCTTGAATTTGATGACAGCTATTATAAGAGCCATTGAGTGGTTCATCACTTCTGTCTCCAACTGTTGAATGAAATCCATGTTCTGTGGATTGAAATCAAATAAGTCTTTCATTGTTTGCAAGTATTCATCAAATTTCTGTTGATATAGTTGTGGACATAATGTCTTGTAATGTGAATATGAGATCAGAAACACTTTCATTGCTCTCTTGAACGCAAACTCTCGGTCATAATTGTCGTTAAACACCTGATCCGGCGTCAAATTCATGAAGAAATTTGTGGCCACTGTTGTCGCCATATCTTAAGCTTATTATAGATTTTCTGAAGAGATTTACACAAAACTCTTTAAATAAATGTAAAATCAGTTGTAATTTAATGAATGAATTCAATAATGGATTTCAATTCAAAACTCAACAATCGTTTCAACAGTTTATTAAACAATATTTGAATTGAAAGACATTTTATTATAATTTTATTCAAAACACATCTTAAGTTATGGAATAGACCGATAGGTCAGTGCTTTCCTCATGTACTCCATATTTTATTAATCTATTAATATTTAGGTACCGAATCGTTTACTTGATATTCCTATTTAGTGGCATTTGTGCACTAATACCTTGGAATGTGATGATCAACGCCACTGATGTAAGGCATACCTAAGCTCTTCATTTAGTAAAATATTTCAATCTATACCAGTATTTCGTTGATTACAAACTGAGTCCTAATTCACAAATGACTAACTCATCGTTGGAGAGATTGAAGAACTATCGCATAAGCTTTGTCTCATATCTGGGAATAGCAGCCAATGTCCCAAACCTTATGTTTCAAATAATTAACTCATTTTTAACTGAAGAGTAAGTTTTGATTTCATTAAACACTTAATTGAGTCTCACTTTTGAACAGATATTTTGGTAGTCTTTTCATACGTATATTGATTTCACTGATAGTGCAGACAATTGTCTTTGTTATTACTTCAATCCTGGCCATAATCGATACCCAATCCTATCCGGAGCTCTTCTTTTGGTTGATAATTGGTTTAACCATTATATTGAATATGGGGACAGGTATATATACGAGTTGTCTATATGGCTTAACAGCAACCTTTCCAATCACTTACACAAATGCAATTACAATGGGTATGAGTCTGTGCGGTATTATAGTACCCGTGGCTATGATTGTGTCCATCGGTCTAACATCGGACACTAAGGTCGTGACAATAATCTACTTTTCCGCAGCCATTCTCACAATGAGTTTATGTATTATTTCCATAATTTATATCAAAACAAATGTAAAAATAACAATATTTTACTAAATCTTTACAAATATATTCAAAAATCTATTAATTGTTTGATATTTACAGGGATTTTATAAACACATTGCTAAAAATGGGAACAAAACAAATCACTCGGATGTTAATAGCGGTAAAGATAAAGGACGGGGATTACTAAAAACTTATGTATTTATTCTGAAGACAATATTCCCTCAATTATTGAATATATTTTTCATATATTTCGTCACATTTGCATTGATTTCAATTTCGGCAAACATTAAACAATCAAATGATTTAATTTCAGACAAATATTTTGACAAAATATTTGGTTATCTGGTCATCAATTTGTTTGCATTTATTGGTAACATAACCGCTGATTACATACCGTACCCAAAACCAAATACAATGATTTTATTCACATCCGTAAGACTACTATTAATACCATTTTATCTATTCTTCAATTACCGGCCGAAAGACATAACAAGACATTTAATAGTATTGATGCCAAACGACTGGATCTATTTGTTATTTAATATAGTACTGGGCATAACTTCGGGTCACTTTAGTTCTCTCTGTATGATGAGTGCTCCGCGTTTAGTGCCAACCCATTTGGCCTCCACTGCCGGTAAAATCTCTTCATATACTGTAACCATAGGAATCATATTTGGTTTACAATTTGCACTTCTCTTTCCGTATATAATATAAATTTAGTCAATATTTTAATACAAAATATCAACTAAATTGTCTACAAATCAAATAAAATATCCATGATAATATTTTAACATAATGTAGATTGGTTATTTTATAAAAACATTTATTAATAAAATATAATTGAATGCCAAAAGTATTGAATTTATAAATGAGGAGATTTAAGATGACTAACAATTCATTAAAACCTTTTAGTAATGAGCTTTGAATATTCTACCTGTGCAGCAATGAAATTACATTGTATGAAAAAGTGCTCATTTGTATGATTTATTGGTCAATAATTTTAGCAAATAATAAATAATATAATTATATAATAGTTTTCATTCAGTTTTTATGATTAAACTCTTCTGGGATTTAAAGGACTTTAATAGATAGACATTTCAACGATTTTGATGAACAGGAGTACTGTGAGCACCAGAATCTGTTTCAAAGGCAATGTTTAAGTGTTTAAAAGCAAAACAAATTAATTTATTTTCAATACTTCATAGACTTTCATTGAATTGAATATAAAAAGGTGTCCGCAATAAAACCCAATCCTATTTTGACCCACTTTTTCAATAACCGATGACAACTTAAAAATTGAAATTAATTTTATTTATAAAATATTTAAATTAAAACAAAAACTCACTTTAATTTTAAAGCTAACATTCCTTACAAAGAGATATTTGTGAACTAAAAGTCTAATCATTAGTTTATAACTGGATTTGGCTTCAAATGAGACCATCAATGAAGTGCTTAATATGAATGCCATTAACGACAGTGCGATGAGACAGACATAGATAAAGATTAACTTCAATATGAAATCAGATTTTGTGAATACAATGAAAAACAGCCATAAGTTTGTTGTTGTCATCAAATAAAAGAGTAAAAGAAACAAATATTTTGACCAAAAGTTGTCATTGAATTCATTGATCTGTGAATGCGTTGAAGACATCGACAAAAGTATTTTTAAGACTTTATTTGAACTGTAATTCTTGGCCTGAGTTTGACATTTGATATCAGTGTTAATGCGCTTTAATTTTGTTTTCAAATAAAAGCAAATTATTATATAATAACTGATTTGCAAGATAAGGAAATTTGAACTGTAATGGACAGCAATGATAAATACTAGGATCCAGAACATTATTAGCAAGAATATAAAAATATCTTTGGGTGCGTTTAGCACCAGCGGAACTCCACTTAAGAGGATAGAGACAGGAATTGTAGAAATAACTACAAGTCTTGAAACAATTAGACATATTCTGGATCTATTCAACAGACGAATGATATCTTGTCTGTCAGTCAGACCAATAGATTTCGGTGAAACCCGACCACAAATCATATCAAACGGCGCCAAATATGTGGGTTTAATACTTTGCCAGTAATACCACAAATGAATGATTTGAGAAACAATAGCCATACCCATGAAAAGTATAATAGAGAGCCCCATATGATATCTCGGGCCACAGAAGTAAATCCAATCACCAGATAATATATGTATTCGTTGGCCATCTTTGCCGTCCATTGTAATGAATAATTCAAAGAAAGTCTTTAAGACATAAAAACTTAAAACTGAAAATACAAGCAAAGGATTGTATATTAGTTTCCGTCGTTTCGCTGAATTGTTTCTAAACAATGACAATCCTGTCCTATAGAAGTCCGTTCCCGCAGTACTGTTAACCTTATCGGTTATCAATACGTTATTCTCATTGACTATAGGATTCACAACTTTATTCATGCCATGAGTTTTCATTTTTCAAAGCTTTGTATATTTGAATACATAATTGATATTAAATGGTTTAAAACTATGTTTTTCTATAAATGACTGACAATTAGTATCACTTATGAAAAATGTTTAATCATTTAAATATCAGTAAATATTTGTCAATCATTTACATATTGTTTGCATTAATACCTATAATAACAGTGAAATATAACAAACCATTAAAATTCATATAAATGTCTAAAACATTGAAATTAAATAAATTGTGTCAATTCATCAAACCTTCAAAATGCTCTAAGAATCTCAAACATATCAGGGATATTGTTAACTCATTCAATAATACATCTCAACTACTTTGATGAATTTGTATTAAACCAGTTAACACCAGGATCTGTATTAGAGTTAACAAAAAATTAATTTACTGTTAATTGTTGTAAAAATGTTAATCAATATAAATATCTAAATATATGTCAAATAAATTAACAATTTGTTAATGACTTCAGTGTTTGAAAGAGACATAAATTTCAATATTAATAAAAAATTCAATTATTTAATCAATAATTGAATAAAAACCAAATAATTCATTAAAATCTTAAAACCATTTCAAGAAAATACTTCTCAAACGTTAAACTGAAATATAATTTCAGCAAAAATTCAATGAATCGATTAATGAATGAATGAAAAACTCATTTATATTTTTATTAACATTTTTTTGTTCGTTTTATTGAAAACTTTTTGATGAAATATATTTATAAAACAAACGAAAGAAATAAAAAACAAATTAATCAATGATTTCATAGAAAAACAGAGAATTAAGACATGAGTTCATGAATTTCTTGATATATTTTCATAAGTAATAAGTGTTTAATAAATAATGTAAATGAAAATCAAATCAATATTTTCTATCAATGGATAAGAAAATACATAAAAAAAATAATAAATCGATATTTGAATTGAGTTTTGAGTTTAAAAATAAAAACAACGGAAAAACAATTGAATTTAAAAATTATATAAAAGTCTTATATTTTCTGCAAAAATATTAATGAAGTTTTTGTCTCCGCAAACAAAAGCGAAGAGAAAAAGTGAAAACAGTTTTTGAATTAAAACAACAATTTTTTTACAATTATTTTTCCAATCGTTTTGTGGTTTTTGAGAAAAACAAATATAAATCAACGAATTATTCATTAAATTTGAGTCACTTTTGAGTCCAATGATCGGTAAAAGTCTTAAAACTGTTCCCGACTTTAGAGAGGTATTCCAGACTTGGATATTGATATCAACTATCGGTCAACGGATGCCATAGAAACGCACTTTCAGTCTAACTGTTCATAAACTCTGTTTGTTTGACTCGGCCTTTGAATTGGTAGCCCTTCCCACCTTAGAGTTGGTCTGTTTACCGATCGCATTGCAGATATAGTTTCCCGCATCCATCAGCTTCTGTAGATCGACTCCCTGTCCATAATTAGGGGGTAAAACACATTATTTCAATCATTCAGTGGATCTAAAATAGATGTCTAACCGTTTTGATGCCCATTCCGTGCAACATATAAACCACGTCCTCTGTGGCAACATTACCGGTAGCGCCCTTAGCGAAGGGACAGCCGCCCAGACCGGCCACCGATGAGTCAACAGTTGCGATGCCGTACTCAAGCGCTGTGAGTATATTAGCCAATGCCTGGCCATAAGTGTCGTGACAGTGAACGGCCACCGCCTCTACGGGTAGTATTTTGAGTACTTCTTCTAATAGTGCTCTCATAGTGGCCGGCGTTCCGATGCCTATAGTGTCGCCCAAACTGATCTCATAACAGCCCAATTGGTAGAGTTTATGCGCCAATTGAGCCACTTTTGAAGCACTGATTTGACCCTCGTATGGACAACCCAAACAACATGAGACATACCTGTGCAAAGGACGGGTAGTAAATCATTAGTATTGGGTTTAAAATCAATGTTTAAAAAAATGTAATTAATTTTGAGTTTGAGATAAAATGTGTGAAAAAAATATTAAATTTCATTTTTATTATCAAAACATTTGATCCAAAGATGTGATGAAAATATAAACAACTTTTGTGTTAACAATGGATTTTTAAAACAAATATTATATTGAATTGAATTAAGGCATTGAAAAATCTATAAGTGCTTTAGAATTGAGATGAAAAACATTGCATTCAATGTTAAACATAATATGAATTCAGGTTTAAGTGAATTAAAATCAAAATCTCTTTTGTTTTTAAATTATATTTCCTTTCAATACATGTGAAAAAAAACTCACATTTAATAGCAATTATGTGAACGAAAGCTATAAAACAAGAAATACTAAGAAATATTTCTCTCCAAAAAGGATACCATTTTTGAAGCACTCAATTGAAAAGCAATTTTAAAACAATTTTAATGAAAGACTGAGAGAAAAGGCATTCAAAACCCTTTTCTCAAACAAAAAAGCCTTGAAATTGAATTCAATACTAAATTTTGAGTGCAGTTTAAGGACTCAAACATTAAATCAAAAATATCTTCAAAACTAACGAAAAAAAACTCAAAAATAAATACAAAAATATTAACGAAAAGCAAAACAATGCCAATAACATACCCCCTGACTTTGATACCCCTTTCTAGGGCCAGATTGACCACCTGTTCAATACGGTTGAGACTCTCACTGATAGAACAGTTGACATTCTTCTTGCAAAAGGTTTCCGACGCTGTGGTGAAGACTGCGATCTCTTTAACGCCGGCGGAGATGGCGTCGTCGAGACCTGAAGATCAGTAGACAATTGCTATTAATATACAAATCACTGAAACAACGGATCAAATGATACATACCTTTAATATTTGGGACCAAAACTGGATAATTGACGGAATTATTGCCTAATTTACTGACTTTAGAGTAGACCTCTGAGTGGTCGCCCATCTGTGGCACCCATTTAGGGGACACAAAGGCCGTCGTCTCGACAACACTCAGACCTGTTTGCGATAATTTGCTAATGAATTCAATTTTAGTACTCGAAGGCACGTATGTCTGCAAAAAAGGTGAAACCATTTGTTAATATAGTGTTTTATTTTCTCAACAATTGTCTCGTTTTTCAATACCTTTTCATTTTGAAGACCATCTCTGGGCCCGACCTCAACAATCTTGACATAACTGGGATAACGATTGGCTGCCGATACCTGTGTTCGAGAAATAGGTGTATAGTTTTGATTAATATTGTGATTGAAATCAAATTTCAAATTCTTGTCAATTGTTTCGCAAGTTTTGTCTGAAGTTTTTCTCTCTCTCATAGTTTCTGAACAAAGATTTTGATCATTAAGTCATTCAATGATCAAAACTAATGATAAAATTGAATGAAAACACAGTTGTCGTCAAAAAAGGGGAGAATTATATCAAAAACCTTAAAAACAGAAATTATTACCGCATTTGAAAATGAATTGTAAAAATTTAGATGACATTTATATAATATACTAAACAAGCTTGGTCATTATATGTTCACATATATTTCGAGACCAATTTATGTAATCAATAACTTGAAGTGAATTTTAAACATAGATAATGAATATGTTTGATGAGACAAAAGGGGAAAAACTTCAAATTAAATTAAATCTTGATTATAAAGGGGATATATATCGCAAAAAATATTTATTCACTTAACAATTCAAAGGTCAAAACATTGTTATTACAAATGTGTGACAACTACTGACAATATTGTCTAAAAAACATGTTATGAAGAGATGACATGTGTTTTAAGGGGAGAAAAGATAATTGCAATAAAAGATTTGTTTATCAAAACATAGACCTTAAGAGTTGAACCGCAAGAACAGGTGATAAACAGATAATAAGTTATGAAATGTATGCAAAGGTTATGTAATTATCACTTTATATATGGGAAAGGGATGAGAATGTTATGAAATTATTGACAAAAAGCTAAATATTGAATAAAATGTTAATTATTTTTAACACAAAATATTAAATAATTTGAATAAAAAGCAAAGTGTTTTGAATTATTCAAAACAATAGACAATTCAAAACAAATGAGCATAAAATTGATTACAATTTCAAGGTTTCGGTGGTTTTTATAGTGAAAATAATAATTGATTTAAAAGTTGTGTAAAAATATTTAAAATTTGATTGAATTTTAAGGAAAACTCACTGAAAATTGAAACCAAAAATCACTATTGAATTTCTTTTTGAAAATCACTTTTCAATGAATTTTTGTCACAATTTTTAGTTTTTTTACACAAAAATATTATGAAAATTGAATGCAATGTGAAATAAGTTAATGAAAAATACCAGAAAATACCGATACATTTCATTTGGGTTTTTGTCGACATTTAAACCGGTTTTTGATTAAATAAATTGTAAAACAAATGGATTTCCAAGAAATCTATTCATTAATAAATGGGGAAAAAGTGTGAAATCCTGAATCAATACTAAATTTAAATGACATTTCTTATTCCAATGATATTAAGGAAAATGTGCCTGAAATTCAGCAAAAACACTGCAAAAACACTATAATATCTTTTCTGTACTAAAAATTGAGTAAATTTTGAAACTAATAAACAACTTTTGAATACTAATACTGATTGACTGAATGTCGATATGATATCTAAGTATTACATCAAAAGTGTATTGAAATTGATTTCAAATTTTTAATATCAAAACTAATATTCAGTTAAATATTGAGAAAATATTTTATTTCAATTCAAGTTTAATATTAAATGAAATGTAATTAAAGTTTTTTATTTCATAATAAACTTAATTATCGTTTATTCCCTGTACTCTCTCCCTCCCCCTGCCTGCTCTCTCTCTCTCTCTCTCTCCCGTCTCTCCCTGTGCTCTCTTGACAACTGGTTTTCCCTAAGTTTTAATGGTTTTAATAACTCTTAAACTAATTATAACTATTAATAAAAGTCTAAAACAATATATTCATTGAATGCTTGACAACAAAAGTCAAATATCAGTGAAAATGACTGAAATAATAGTAGTTTTGATAAAATAATAATAAAAAACGATTGAAATAATTGTGAAAATGTTGGGAAAAACCGATTATTACTTCAAAATAGACGTAAAAATTGAAATATAATAACAAAACTATTGTTTTATAACTGAAATACAATTCAATTGTAAAAACAATAATAAAAATATAAATAATTAGCAAAAAATTGATTTAAATTTAACTTTGATTTCAATTTCATTGCAATTAATGCCTAAAATGTAAACACAATTAAAAACACGTGTTTTTAAAGGCATTTAAATGACAAACAGATTGTAAACAAACGGCAAAACACATACACATTGAGTGAATCGACGGATCGGTGGCATCGGTTCACCGCTCAGGCCATCGACCGAACCGTTGGGCCGTCTGTTGTTCACAGCCACCACTGGCCGACCACTGGTCAGACCCGTCGGTGCGATAGTTGGCCTCAAAGAGCAGTAATTGTGACTCAAATCAAATGCATTTAAATGTGAACTCAAACTGTGATTTGGTTTACAAACACTTAAAACCGATATCTTTCGGACAAAAGCCGTACAAAACAAACGCATTATTAGTCTTATATTAGATAACAATGTGTTCACTGTTTTCACGACAATTACTGTGCAATGGATTCGCTATAAAAACGTACGAAATGTCGATTCGGTCGACAAAACAGTTATGGAGTTATCGTATGATTGCGTCAATCATTGCATAGATATTTAAAAAGCAAAACAAATCAACACTTTTGTTGACACTTATAGTCATTAATGCGTTCAGTGTTTCCACAAATCATTTACATTAACTGTACTTTAGGTTCAATACTATAGTGAATCCTCTTTACTGGTGAAGCCTTGTTTATAATTAATTATTTTCACCTTGATTCACTAACAATAGATATAAAATTAGCCAGATTTATCAAATATTAAATAGTAATTAAGCATGTACATATTTAATATTTCTGATTTATTGTCTAATTATATTTAAAAACATAAATTAAATGAAATTAATTTATAAATTGTTTGGCTTTGATGTCATACGAGAGACAACTGGAGACCAATAACTACGTCTGCACTGCGAAAGGGGGTAAAAAGTAAAACCCCTTTTATTTGATTATTTTTCACATTAGTGTTGATATCAATAAAATTGACGATTAATTTGAAGATTAATTTTAAGATAAGCGTTAAGTCATTGAAACAAAAACTCTGTTTTCACTTTACGTAAGGTTTTTGAATAAAACTTATGAAAAACTTTTTGATATTATATTTGATTTTGAATTGAATTTCATTGAAAATTAAATGAAAGAAAAAATAACTTTTGATATAAACATAAAAAATACATAAAAATTGTTTCAAAACTTACGAGTCTTTCAAACAATTCCTTATTAATTGATCTCAACTTTCGCCTCCATTTGTGAAAATCGTTTGTTTTCTGCGATTGTTATGAAAGAGATTAACAAAAAAACAATTTTATATTAATTTGAATGAAAAAACACTTTTTATTAGACATTAGATAAGAGATAGACGTAAAGGGGATGTCATTTGTAAAATCCATTTTTGTCTTATTTTACGTTAATTCACACCTGAATTAACATAAAAATATCACTTACTAAAGATAGTAGAGATATGAGCTTAGAAAAGCCCTAAATGAACGTGATAAGTTTTTAAAAATTGTCATTGACAAATTAAATCACCTGTTTTATTGTTTTAAAGGGGGTTTTAAATAATTAATTTTCCACTTTAACGGAAATATAAGAGATTTTTACAATGATTTTTATAATTTTAATAATTAATATCCAAGGCTCTCTCAAAATACTCATTACTAGTACTCTCAATTGACCCCCTTTGACTATCCCTGTGCTAATTTCTAATGTCTTTTCATGACTTGTGTGTTTCACTGATTAGGATTAGAGAAATCTTACCTCGAGTTTGACTTTGTTGTTATGCTGTTCAACGCAGGGGTTGTTTTGGTTTTCATTATTAGGGGTATTATTGCCATTCAGCGATCGCAGAACTTTGAGCACAGGCATAGTGTTGGCATCAATGTTGATTAAATTTTCAATTTCGCAAGTTTAAATTAATTTTCAGGGGTTTTTGGTAATTAATGTCTCACTTCTTGCTATTCAAGCAATTTATTCACTATAAGTGAAATACAATGAAACAGAAAATGATTTTTTGAAAAACACATATAAAATAGTTTTGCATTAAATGTACACAAAATTAATGTCTTATTTTGTTTTTTATAATTCACTTGTCATTCAAAGCACATTCAAAAAACAATATCAAAACTTATGGTTTGATTTTTAGTATTAAATTTCAAGTAATAATATTAATGAAAATAATTTCCTCCAGTCCTTTGCATACCAGTGCTGTTGTCAAGTAATTTCAGTTCAATTTAGGTTTTATTCAAAACTACTTTTCAATTAACAATTCGCACAAAAATCTTCAGACAATAAACTTTTGTGCGGAAAAAGTTGACGTTAACATACAATTGGCATTCAGTGTTGATTCAAATCTACAGGTGCTCAGATAGTAAACTTTGTTATTGAGGCGCACAGGTATATACGATTGAGAGTCAGATACTATGGTGAGACAGAAGTTAAACTGAACCGACTTTCGAAACTCAACAACCTTTAAAATATCTCACTACTCATACAACAGCCCCCTTACTGTGACGACAGCACTGGTAGTCTTAGATGGTATACAGAATTTCCAGTGGCTGTAAACCCCATACGTAATACTAGTATAGCCTTAAGCTATTCAAGTGAAAAGTTTTCACAGACTTTAAGTCACTTTTCTTTTAATTCATAACATTTTTGTCTATAGTTTTTGTTTTTCTCCTTATTTTTGATTCAATGCCTAATCTCTTATCAGATGTTTGCAAATATTCGGTAAAAATCAAAAACACTTTTCGTCTATAATTAGACCAATAATTGGTTGTAATTTAAAATCAAGTCTATTTTTAGTTACATTTTATTTGAAGTTTTCATCATTTAATCGATTCTTTAAATGATTTTTTCATTGAATGAGTGTTTTTGACGGAATATTTTAGGAATATTTCAATTCTCATCACGTTTTTTGATACTATTTTTATTATGAATGTTCTTAAGGGTTGTCTTAATATTGATTTAATAATTTTATTTTTTACACCCCTTAAGGGTATTAAACGATTTATAATTGATTTACACTTCAGTGAAATAGTCGTTAGTTTCTGAAAATATTGTCAATATTTCCAATAAATATTGATTTAATTGTTTTGTTGTTTATAAGAGAAGTATTAAATGTTTTTTCCACTCTTTCATTAAAAACAATAATTAATATTTAGACATCGTTAAATAAATATATATTTCCCCTTTTAAATATATCCCCTTTTCATTGCTTGTAAATATATTTCAGTAAAATTTAGCAATTGCATTCTGAAAACTAAATATTGAATAAATCAACTTGGTTATATTTATTTTGTTTACTACAACGAGAGTTCACTTAACCGTGGTAATTAAAATAAATTGCAAAAATATAGAATTTGGGAATATTTGGGGAAATTTTGAAAGACAACTCACACACACATCTGCTTTCCCCCTCTACTCATCATTTCTCTCATAAATCCCTTTCCCCTTATTCTCTAAAACTTGTTGAACTGAATGTACCGGTAATTACTTTATACCAGCAAATATGTGCCAGAATAGCACTTAAATTAAATATATTCGGGGTTATTGTCATATCTGAGTTGAACTCACAATTTTGTCAGTATTTAAGTACAAAAATGTTTTGTCAAATGTCAGTGCATTTCATCAGAAAATCCAAAAACAAAATACAAATTCTTGAAATAATTTACAAATTTTAGTGCATTTGCACTCAAAATATAGCTTCAGATTTGCAGAAGTAATTAAATTAATATTAATTAAAAATTGTTTTGAGTAATGATTTAATGATTGATAAAAACCCTTCAAATATTAACTAAATTTAGGGGAAATTCAAAGATAAAATAATTTCCAACAGATTTAATGCAAAATAAATTTTTAATATTAAAAGTTTTGTATAAATTCTTCAATCACTGAACTGAATATCGATCTTAAGGTTGAAATTCAATGATATGTTTGAATAAATTAATATTATTTTCAATACTTGTTCACTGGTTTTCCCAAAACTTATTAGGGATGGGATGTGAATAGCCATCAAAGAAACTTCTCATTGCCTTCAACTTCAAGAAAAACTTTAGAAACAAAACAATGATTTATTTATCTTATGATATATATTATGATTTCTTTCATATAATAGACAGCGTTTTGGTCACTGAACTGACAGTTAAAGCAATCATTGATTTCATAAAACATGAAAAATTTGCCAAAAATTTATTCAACTTTCTCTAAATGATAATAAAACTGAAGGACCCTTTTGTGTCCAAACACTTACAAACCTAGACTCAATTGATTTGATAATAACCTTGAGTTTAAACTAACCTTTTTTGTTTATTAACAAAAAACATAGACATCTATTGATGACTTGAATGATAAATGAGATTTCAAGTAGTTTTGAACTTATATTATATCTATTGTCTCAAACAAAGAGTAGTTTTTATTTCACCTACAAATCAAATGATAATTCACACGACATCACATTAAATACCAGCACAAACACATACAGAAATTATATTTACAGACAATAATGGCTTTTATTTATTATTTAATTAAATATTATAACAATTTTGAACTATTTATGAAATATTTAATGTATTTTTCAGTTTAAGTGGAAATTTTTAGGTTTAAAAACTATCTGAAATCAAATTTCAATGTCATTTCTCACAAAATATATTATCAGAAAATTTTTATAATTTTAATTATAGTTTTGATAAATAAATGTATTTTTGTACCAAAATATCACTCAATTGACTCGTGTTTTGAATTTGATTTCATTTATTAATCAATATTTTGTGTTTTTGTTGTGTTTTAAAATTGTGGGAAACTTCCGAAACATTCCGGAAATGACATAGTTTTTCAGTGTTTTCACATGAGTTTCCAAAATATTATTAATTAATTTAAAAACACATTCACTTTAATAGTCAATAGTTTTTTCAATACTAGGAAATCATTCATTAATTTGTTTACAATTTATTAACAATATTCAACAAATAGATGCTAGGTCATATAATGCAGGAAATGGTTCACAAAAATTTATCAAGACAAATATTAATATATGACAAATTGCAACGATATAAGAATATAAAATTCATTTAATTTGATCCTGTTTAATTATTTTACAATAAATAAACTTTCCTTTAATGAAATTATCTTTAATAGAAAGGTTATTTATATCACAAATAAAAATCGATAAATGTTGAATGTCAAACAATTTCATATTAGTTGACGTCAAAGTTAGATCCTGGTGAAGTATACAGAAATAGAAATGAAGAAAAATACATGAATGTAAAGGAAAGTACATTTAGTAAATGTAAAATTATCCAGGAGTTGATCTAAACATGAAAATAATATTAGTAATTATTCTCTCTTTAAAATATCCTTGCTAATTAGTAATTAGTGTATTTATTTCAAGTTCTTCCTTCAGTTTATTAATTATTAAACATAAAAACATTTAGTAATCACAAACAGAAATGATATCAGATGTTGGCCAATATCCAGACCATTTAAACGTGATTTCAAAATGAGTTTTAAATGAACTTATCTTCAGTTGATTTTATAATATCTAAACACTGATAGACATAATTGAGTTCATTATGAGCACTGAATTGTAAATTATTTAGATTTACAACTACTCAGTGATAATTGTTGACAACACAATATATTAATAGCAAGGGAATTGTTTATTTAACATAAATACATAGATAAGATTATAATGATTTATAATTTATCATGAGTATTTGATATCTTTTTAGTTTAAACAAATATAAGACAATTATTTTAAATTTAATTTTAAAATATTTAAATCAATAAATTATTTTTAATATTTTAAATGTTGTCATAAAATTCTTCTTGAATATATTTTAAGTCCCTATCCTGTATAACAAGTATCATATTTGGAGGAAGTAAATATGTGCATGTACAAAATTATATCATAACTTAATAAATTCCCGTAAATATGATCTCATCCCAACTACTGACAAATTCTTATCATTATTTTGTTTCATTGAAAAGAGTGCCCAGGGCAATATTTAATAATTTGTTTGGAATTTGAGTGAAATTCTAACGATTAATTTGAAATTTACCATTTACCTTTGTCCGATTAGGATCTAGGATAATATAAATTGATTAATTAATTTTAAATGGATTTCTAGAAATGATAATCGATTTGAAGATATCTATTGACATGTGTTTGATATTTATTTAGGTTTTGGAACAAAGGAATCAATGAATTAATTATTGGCTCAAGTAAATTCAATTTTTTTAATTACAAAATCAGTGTAATAAATTGAAATGTTGAAAGTCAATTAAATTGAATTAATGATTTGTAACCCTTTAGGTGTAGAAACGACTAGAAATTAGCCCAGAGACAATTAAATTAAAGGAAACTGTCCAATCAGTATATTATAATAAAATGTTAACACCAGTGAACTTTTTGATTCTATAGTTTGAAATTATTAAATGTTGTATTATTGATAAAATAACCATGATGTATTTAAGCTGATTTTCTTTGCCTAATTAATTCATAACAAATATAATTGATTATATCACATCTTGGTCAAATCAAATCAGAATTAATTTAAACAAATACTCAACAATTGTATAGTTTTCTCGACAAGTGTTTGAATTTTGTCAATAACTTACAAACAATACAGTAGAATTGATTATATTAGATAACACAAAATATTCAAGTACATATTAGTACATAGAGTGCAGAATATACATTAAACGTAAAATCCCAGCACTTATTTGAAAAATATATAGAAATTCCCTAAAGTTTCGCAATTAATGTGTTATTTAACTGAAAACAACTAAATTATTGCAAAGTTTTCAATGTTTTCAATGCAAACATTAATTTATAAAAAACTTGTTATTAAAGTTGTATTTCTTTTCGTAATGTTTTGAAAATGAAATAAATATAACATTATTTTCCTCAACGTCTCAAATGTCTATCAAAAATGTTATATAATTTTTTTGTAATTTATATTTTCATTTGTAATTTGTTTTTGTCTCATATTATACTGTAATTCAATATCAAATCTATTATTTAATTCCGTTTTTCAATGAAATCGCAAAATTATATTCAATTAATTTTAGTTAAAATTATTGTTAAATAACTTTTAATTGATATGAGAGCACAGGTGTAGTCAAACAAGTTGTCTCTTTTATATTGCTTTCCCCAGAAGTGTCCCAAATATTTACAAAATACTTAAATATTTAGATCAAATGTAGTATAGATTTAATTTATAATTTGTTTTATACCTGTAGTTAAGAGTCTTAAGACTACCTAACCTTCAATTGATGTTCAGTTTTTATAACTTCAGGAAATTAGTGCTTGTTTATTTGATATTTGCTTTTGTAGTGAAAATAATTGCTTTTTTAGTTTAAATGTAATTTAAATTTGTTTTCAATTTAAATGTGTTTTCAATTTTTATTTTTAAAAATTCATTAAATAATTATATATTTTGTTATTATTTGAGACAAAAATCCAATTGTTTTTAAAACTCTATAAATAAATTCAGTAATAATTAGTAAATATGTTTTGTATTTACAATATTTTGTGTAAACATTAATGATTAATGAATATTTTAAAAAATCTTTTATAAAATTGTGATTATTTTCAATCAATTTTAAATAAATATTCAAATTTTAAAATCAGATCAAAATGTTTGGCAAAAGTTTTACTAAAACTTTAAAAACTCTTTTTCATATTAATTGAAAAAATATTCACAAAATCTTAGTCTATTTAATAACTAAAGGATAAACTAATGAGAAATTAAGGCCTAAGAAAATGCCAAACAGTACTGTAAATGAGGCCATCATTCCGGCGATGGAGGCATACCTGGGCTCTACACTAATGGGACAATACATTAGAGAAATACTGGAAAGATATCCAGACGTAAGTGCCATAAGAATTGCACCGAAAATATAAATCAAATCACTTTTGATAAAAACTGGTAATTGTCTGTCATTTGGACTGAAATTACAATAAATAAAAAACGGAATGAAAGCAAACCTCAACAGAGAGTAAGTGATTAGGGATTTGGTCGAAGGTTTGGGCAGTTGTTCAGCGATATAATTACCAAATGTCTTAAATAAGGGGAAAAACAAGAAACAAAATACGGGAACAAAGTATCTCTCAGAAATCAAATTATCTAATGGCTTGATGTTTGCCTGAAGTGCAGGGAAAATTGAAAATGTAATGAAGTATATAATAATTATGTTCAGTAATTGTAACCAAATTTTTTTAAACACATATAAATATTGTTTATAACCTAACAATGGATTATCAGATCCACTCTTCAGTTCCCCGTTATTGTTGTCTTTAGTCTCAAACTTATAACCATTTGTTTGAATACTTTTTAAATCAATTGAATTACTGTTGTTTTCATTGGCTTTCATGTAATGTAAGTAAAAATTCTGAAATAAATGTGAAATTTGTGTTAAAATTGATTTTTATTAATGAAATCCTTTTTGACTCACATTTTTCTGAAGTAGTAATTCATTGGCAAAACATAACAACAGATAAAAGACCGCAAACGAAAAGAAATAAATTGCCACTGATTTAGGTGTGGGTGCTATGGCTATGGATATTATCATAAATATAGCTGCGATAACACCACTAACATTGAATCCGATGGTCACTATGTTGGTGTACTGGACAGGTAGTTTTGCAGCGATGCCATAAATACACCCCTGAAACACACCGTTGGCGGTGTTGATAGCAACGGCCGATAACATGGTAACCCAGAAGAATATTTCTGGCCATTGGGTTGAATCAACGATTGCTAACACTATTGTCACCAAAAAGACAAGAGTCTGAAAGAGAAAGGAAATCCAGATTCTTGTGGACAATGATCTGTAGCTGTAATTAAATAATCTCTCATTACATGTGAATTGAATGACAAAACTCTTAACAGACTTTGAACTGAAGAACAAATTAATGAATTGAAACAAAATGTTTGGTCCTTTTGATGCAATTCCAAGATATGAGAGGAAGTTTTTGCGATAGTTTTGAAGAGTTGGTGAAGAATTTGAAACATTTAGTTTATAATCGACAAAATACTAGAAATTGATTCAAATGATCAAGATGAGTATTAATTAATTATCAATTTAAATTATTGATTACATACACTGTCAGCATTGATAAACATGTTCCAGGCTATCAGTGCTCCTATTCCGTGCAGGAATAGGATTATGTATACGATATGAAACCTTAAATCATTTAATTATCAGTAAATTAGTTAATGAATCAGTAATTAAGACATATCTCACCGGTCGTTAAAATTTTGTAACATTTTAATGGATGAACTTGCTTACATTGTTTGAGTAAGTATTTAAAAATGATTATGATTAAATTTCTGTACTGTTTTGCAAAGTGTTTGCTTAAATTACAATAGGGTTTGAGTTTTAATTAATAGGTTTTGTTTCAAATGAGTTGAAAATATATAATATATAAAATTACATTGAATTGAATGCGAGATTGAATGTGAGAATGAGGTCATTGTTGTCATTGTTGGGGGAAATACGTAAAAACATAACTAAAACTTTTATAATAAAATTCATTTCCAATACATTTCAGTCATTGTTTACACAAATGTATTGTCTGTTTGTCTGTCAATATTTATTTGAGTAAAAGATTTCACAATATATTGACATTTAAAACATCAGACAATGAATTGCGTAAAACATATTTCAATTGTTTTTAGTGAATGAATAAACTATTTAAAAATATTCAGTGATTAATGTTTGAGAAAATTCTGGGAAAAGATTGATTGAAATGTTTTTTTTTCAAATATCAATTGTTTCAAGAAATTAGCACTAATTACTGTAATATCAATAAATGTCTGACTTGTGTTGAATTTAAAAAAATGTTATCAATCACTTGAGCACAGGAAGGATATGTATGGAAGTATGAAATAAACTTATGTTGGTGGGATTTAATTTTTATTAAATTTAGTAAAGCATTTACTTAAAATGATTATAAATATTTTTAATTATTTTTGATCCAATGTCATATAAATTTGTATTGATTTTCATTGAGCTTATTATATTAAATGATATAAAAACTAATCCAATCTTTAAGTAATAAAATATTTTTAAATGGGATTTCACTTAAATCTGAGATTAAATTAAATAATAATTGAAATTATATACAGTATTGTATTACAGAGTTGTTTTTCCATTGAGATTCCTAACTCCACAAACAAAAATCCCAACCCTCTCTATGCCAGCAAATGAAAGTCCAAACTCTTTGTTATCCCTTAAAATCAAAATCCTTTCCCTGTGCTGAACATCAAACTAATTTTCAAACAACTGATTGTTTTTATTAATATTTATTATTTTTATTGAATTTTCAACACATTTTAAAGTTTTATTTAATAATAGGCTTATAATTGAATAATATTTTCTCTGTTTTTCAATTATAAACTAAATTAATAACAAACCCAAAGCATATCTCATCGACTTTGATGTGATATTGTTTTGAAAACAAGTGGTTTTCATTTGCGGTTCAGCACAGGGAAGGGAATTTCATTTGCGGTATAACAGAGAGTTTGGATTTTCATTTTCGGGCACAGAAAGGGTCGGGATTTTCATTTTGTTAAGAATCCCTTGTATATACTTGATGATTTTTCTATGAATTTACTATTGATCTAGTTTGTTGACAGATATTAATCAATTGTTTCAAACTATGTTAGAAATAATCAAAAGTTTTCACCCCTTTTGTGATAAGAGAGTAATTTTTAA
>JAQGAT010000570.1:0-27737 GCA_034687845.1 Pantelozetes paolii | reverse complement strand
AAAAGAGCACAAACTCAGGCACTCAGGGGTTAGGGATATGAAGTGTTCGTTCCCTTCATGTGAAAAGTGTTTCTTCACTAAATCTGAACTCAAACATCACGAAACCATTACACACAGCAGTGAAAGGACATATCAGTGCCAATGGCCCGGTTGTCCCAATGCTTACAAAACTAGTAATTGCTTTCAATTTCCTTTAGTTTTGTTTTCATTTCAAATGTATTTTCAATCAGAATATCATTTGGAAAGACATGTGAAGACACACACAGACACTGAGGCCGAGAGGGAGTACAGACCGCACAGTTGTGTTTGGCCGGGATGTGAGAAGAAGTTTAAAACAAAGACTAAACTTCATTAGTATTGCCTTTAAATTGGGTTTCATTTCAATTGTTTTAATAATACCTTATTTGGCAGTCATTTGCAGAAACACGACGGCATCAGAAAGTTTGTGTGCGATTGGCCTCAATGTGGGAAAGGGTTTACAACTAAAGACTACCTAAGGATCCATCAGATCGTACATAAGGGGCGTAAGTCATACACCTGTCTGATGAAAGGGTGCGGAAATACATTTACGGGAAGGACTAATATGTTAAGGCATTACTCAACGCATAAACAAAACTAAAATTGAAAACATTTAATAGTATTATATTTACACCCTTTGAAGGGGTATTATATTTACACCCTTTGAAGGGGTATTATATTTACACCCTTTGTAGGGGTATTATAGGTATTATTTATTTCTTATGTGTGAAATCTAATATAATTTGTCTAAACTTAAATTGAAAACCCCCTGAATTGTAAATATATTTGATTGTAAACCCCCTTATGTTCACTAAATGTGAGTTAATATATATTTTTATCTCAAAAGATGTCTCTATTTTTTGTTTACATAAAATGACAACACATTCCCAAAAGGCGTAACACTTTTGAAGGTTTGAGAGTTTGTTTGCAAACAAATGAATAGTAATCGCAATAAAGGGTTGTTTTGTCTGCGAAACCGTCACTTCGTTTGTGAATCATTTGAACCGAAAATCTGGTCAAACGTCAAATGTTTTGACAATTAATTGATTGAAACTCTGGTTTGGATTAAGTCTTCAGATATGAGCCATCCTTTGCCTCCTTTGCCGAAATCGCTGTCCATATCTACCGAAGCGGTTGAGCCTAATGTGTCCAACGATAGCAGTGAACAGCAAACGAGTGACCAATCGGTCAATAATATGGGAAACAATCGTTTGGACGACAAACTACTGATCCTTCGCCGAGAGATGATAGGCTTAAGACAGTTAGACATGTCTTTGTTGTCGCAGTTGAATGATTTGCACAAATCTATACAGACTTACAGACAACTAATGGATTGGGATTTCAATCAAAGCCAACAAAACACTGAAAATATTTATGAAAACTGTTTTGATTTACAAAATCATTATCGCATTGAAGACAGTCGTGGAGTCGATGACGAAGAAGAAGAGGAAGAAGAAGAAGAAGACAACGAAAATGACAGCGAATTGAGTGACGAACGGAAGGAGAGCTCAGACTCTTTGAATTCAAGCGTTTAAACCATTATTTCATTATTTTTTTTGTAATTTATTTTTAATTTTATTTAAAATTTCATTTATTTTGTAAAATATTTTCACTTTTTTAGTAAATTATTTGAAATTATTTGTAAAACTGTTTTAATATTAAATGTTTTTTTCAATAAAATCTTTGTTTAAATTGTTTTTTTGGATTAAAATCTGAAAACTGTTTGCAATTATTGATAAAAATTTCATTAGTTTTGAACAAAAAGTTTTAAAACACAAATGTATTTGAAAAGTGCTTTCATTGCAATCAAATTGAATTCACATCTGAGTTCACATCTGTTTAATACATGTTTGGCTTTTGTGGTACCGGAGGTACTGTTGGATCAATAGGTCAGACCTGCCGTTCACTGGCCTTCGGATCAAATGGTGCCCTAATTTTCGGTTCTTCACAACTTCTACCGGTTCTTCATATGTGTTGTTCAGCGACAGCCGTTTAATCTGAATCACAGGCGTTTGCTCAGAGGATTGGGTCCTCAAGACATACATTAAGTCTTGGTTTTTATCACAAAAATACTTATTGTTTTGATTATAGGTTTGGTGTAAATAAATGTCAAAATTATATTCACTCTTATCGATGAAAAAGGGTTTTCCAGTGCTTTTCAGAGAATAAATAGTTTTATTGTAATTCGTTTCATAAGAGCTTTGGGACAGTTGGCCCAAAATTAAATCCAATTCCCGTTTAGACAATAATCTCGAGTTGTTCTCCAAAATGACAATCAATTTGTTGATGGAGTCGTCTTTTGATCCCATTTTAAAAAGACTACAAAACAAACGCATATATCTCTGGAACCGATTCAGTGACTCAGCACTGGAGGAATGGCTTGGATTAATCGCAGGCATAATAAGTAGTGAATTAATAACGGAATGGCTTTTGAAATAAAAAAAATCACAAAATTTATATAAATATTAGAAAATGTTTCTCAAAATCACATTTTCATTGAAAAGAGTTTACAATTGATTGCAAACTGAAGTCAATATTTGCTAAAAATAGACATAATTAGTGACTGAAAGGCAAAAAATTGTTTATCTATTGATTGTATGAATAATTCTTATCTCAAAACTAATGACGAAAATCATTGCTTTACTCAAGAGATATGAAATAACCGGTAATTGAAAGTGAGTTTCAATTTCACCGGAATATTTGAAAATACATTGAATTTGACTCAAATTTGAAATAAATTTTATTCAATAAAAATCACTTCAAAATAATTATAACCAATATTTAGAGGATATTTCACTCAATGATTGATCTTTTATATGAAAAAGGGTTTAAAATTTGTTATTTCTTTGAAGAATTGGTCTAAAAGGGTGGCGAAGGGTGAGGAAAGTTGTCTTTTTATAAAACCTTTCAACTTAAGGGGGAATTCAATCAAAATTTAATTAATTTGTTTATAAACTAATAATTCATTCAATGGTTTGATATCTGTTTTGAAGATCTCTTGCGATATAAAACCAGAACTCTTGACGAATGACATCAAACTTTTTAGCCAACTGTGCGCACAATTCCAGTGCTTTATTCAATAAACTTTTATCAAAATCTGTTTGTTTACTAAGAGTTTCATCGATAGAGTCGATGATAAATGAGAGTAAATGTGGGGAACGGTGTGTCTCCAGAGTCCTAAACAATTGGTCACACATTCTCTGAACCGATTGGTCGTAATTGAGGCCTACTTTTGCTAAAATACCCCTTAAATAATTCCAAGCGCTTTCATTATTAGGGGCCAAATCTATTTTACTGCACGTGAACCTGATCTCAGAGTCGAGGACAGCGCCGACAAAACCGGTTGTGTTTGCAATCACATAATATCTATGATTCCACGCACTGTTGTTACGGATGTCGTCTTCAATGAGTTCTTCGGTATAATCCAACTCATCGTCAAAAGTGTTGAACTCATTGATAAGCCATTGCCTGTGTTGCCAGCAGTGGTAGTTCTTCGAGTCCTGTCGTATGAGTACAGCCAACGATAGCTTCTCTTCGTTTGACAATTGTTTGAGTTTTAGTTCACTTTCCATACCTTTTAAGACAATAAAACAAATGAAACATTAGTTGAAGTGAAACCCAATTGAATGGTTGGCCACAACTCACAGACATCGGATCCATTGGTGGCGTCGGTGGTCAACATGTCTTTGATCTGTTGGACGACACACTTCCTGTGCTGCCAGACCTGATAGTTCTTCGGGTTCTCGAAGATAACGGATTCAATGTATTTTAATTCCTTAAACAAATCGGTTCCCAACTCTTGGATAACCCGACGCCTGAAGAACCAAATCGTATAATTTGATGGATTAAGTGAAGCGCAGTCTTCAGTCAATTCCAGTGCTCTTAAGGACAACTCGTTTTTGGCCAGAATTGCCCGAAAGTAGTCAAACGTCTCCCGAAAGACGTCACTGTAGGCGATGACCACTACAGGGTGTGGTCCGTCGTCTTGTGGTAAGGGTTTGATGTCTTTCCAGTCCTGGCGTTGAGAGTAAAGCACAAAATCTGTCGCCGATTCCGAAGAAGAGCTCGAATTAGAGGACATCGAAGACAAGGATTGGGATGTCATGGATGTCATCCCTTTTGACACTTCAGACGATTCAGACATTTCTCACTCAAATATGAAATCAATTTATATTTAAATAAAACTTTAATTGAAATCAAATTATAATTAAATTATTATTTATTGAATTGTTTTCAATGAAAATGAAATCAATTTTTAGTAATGAATAACAAAAACATTACAAACACTGCAAACAAATCGGTTGTCATAACAACACATGTATTCGTATATCCAATAAAAGAGCGGTTTTTGAATCCAATTCTGTATTCAATGAAAGCAACGAAAAGTCTATTTAGGATTGAATTGAATTTATTTTCATTCAAAAAGGGGTTTAAAATTGAATTAAGGGTTAAATTATTTTAAAATTATTTATTAAGACATTATTTAAATTAAATTTAATTTAACAATTGATTTATTGTTTTATTGTTTTATTGTTTTCATGTATTTATTGCAAAATATAATTGAGTTTGCGTTGAATTGGAGTCAAAATTCTTGGAATAAGTAATTCTTGGCTTAAATTCTGTTCAATAAAACTGTTTATCAATAATACCATCGATTATACCATCGATTCTGTAAACAAAGATAAAATCAATTGAAAAATGAGATAATATTTGAGGCACTGATCAATTGGACAGACATTTGGTCGTCTTCTTGCATAGCCTTCTGCTTCTGAATCCTTCGTTTGGATCTCTTTCTTGTGTTCAACGACTGACTGACAGAAGCCGTCAAATGGTTGAAATCAAAACTGATTTACAAAACAATTAATAATTCAATGATTTTATGAAAACATTGAATAAATTACTTGACATTTGAAACGTTTTGTTTATCCAAAGCGGTGTCAGAGATGGAAGCGATGGTCTGTTTTTGCCGATTGTGTCCTAAACTATCGGTGCTATCACTGATTGTGTTGAATATATCACAGTTAGTCTCAAATAGACTTTGAGATGAATTATGTTTTTTATATTTGTTTTGAGATATAATAGTATTTTCATCATTAGTAGACAAAAACGATTCCGTGGATGAAGAGTGGGATGAGCTTTGAAACCATTTCCTTCCGGTCCGGGAAGACAGAGACAAACAGTTATCAGTCATCGGACTGTTGACCGAAAGACTACTCTCGGCTTGAGATTTGGACCTTGACTTCAGTCGTCTTTTATGAAGTTTCTTCACTTTTGTCGTCAAATAAGTCTTTTTTGTCTTTTTATTACATTTACTTCTATTGTCTTCAAACTCAGACGAAGAGCTACTGTTTGGAGAGACCATAACCGCAGGCCAGGAGGGGTTGCGACGGATTTTAGGCGTTTTCAAAGTATCGCTCTTTCGTGTGGTGTCTATCTTGAACTCTTCGAGTGAATGTGTCGGAGAAGTTATCATTTTCTTCTTTCGGCGGACATTCTCTCTTGAGTTGTGTTTCAACCCTAAGAAGGAATGGGGTCTCGACTGCAGTTCAATTGACACATAGTTTTCGTTATCATTAATCAGTTCTTTCTGTTCCTAAAAGCAAACAAAATATAAAAATTTGAACCTTTAGTGCAAAACAAATGACAAACTCGGCTGAAGTCGAGGTCGATATCGATTCCCTCATCGATTGGTATTCTTCCTGAAGAGTGAAGACATTCATCAGACTCTGCCGGAGATATCTTTATTTGTGGACAAATCACTACTGGATTACAAACAGTTGTTGTCTTTGGTTTCAATGGTTTTGACTTTTCAGATGTATCTCTTGTGGGGAAAGTGAAGACAGGAATGGATAAAAAGTTTCCATAACTTTGTTTGGATTCGTATTTGTGCTTAAAATCCATTTGTGGCACATCTGGTATCACAATAGTCGTGAGCTCCGCACTCACACCTCCTATCTCTTCTGGGAATGGACTCGAAGAATTGCATCTTATAAAGGGAAAGGGTGTAAATATTTAATAGTTCTTAAAATATACCACACCTTGAGATACCAGGGCTTGAAAAGGAAGAATATCCCGAAGTACTTAAGTTTGATTCAGATATAGTCCTATCACTCGAGGCGTTGATTGCCAAACAAGTCATTGATTTCATGCATGGGTTGGGAGTCATGTTGGGATCGCCGGAGACTTTGTCCACATTTATCTGAATTTTGGGAACCATTTCGAGCGAGAATTTCCGGCCTTTTGTCGATTCAATCATTTTCTTAACCATTAGTGGACCACATGATAGAGACCCAGGACTGGGAGAGCGTTTCCCACTTTCATTAGGTTTGGCCAAAGGCTCGGACAGTCTTCTAATAGACTGAACCGGAACTATAAGTTCAGAAATGGCTGAACTAAATGATCCCCTATTCCTATGGCTTGAATGTATCGGTCCTTCAAACTCATTGTCATAATCGTAGCGCTCTATCGCCACATCTGTAACTGTGATGGACGGGGGGTTGAAATGATTTGGAGTACTGGCGCCAGAACTGGTCGAAGACGTCGAGGATATAAACTTATCCTAAAATCACGTCTAATATTAATTTTACTTAAAATTGAATTACAATTCAATTACTTGTTTAATATATCCAGAGGTTGAGGGCTGAGGGTTATCGATGTCAAACAAGAGATTGTTTTGGGAACGGGAGGCTCTTTGGATGCTATAAATGCCATTTATAAGTACCTCTGTTTCGCTCTCTTGTTTCATAATCGGAGAGTTATTTAATTGACTGATGCTATCGGAAGAGGAATCCCCGGGCAGTGTGTTGTTCCTCGAGACGACCCTTAAGGGTATGAAAACATTTATTTGTAATTGAATTCAACTCAAATGAAATACCAATACCTCGAACACTGCTCTTCTTGTGAGGCCTCAGATATGGCACTGAACTGTCGGAGCAAATAGACGGGTGACCGACGGCCGGGAGAAGAAGAAGGGCTTTTAGCGGAACTAATGAAACTGGACTCCCCATCGGAAAGGGAAAGGTCAGAAGTGCTCTGATCTATGGTTTGTTGCATTATTTTCTGCATTTTTAAGCGTTTATTGTTTTGGAAGAACTCGTCGAGACTTAAGCGCCTATTCTTAGGAGTATTTCCCGAACCCACCAATGATTGAAGAATTCTTGACTTCTCATCCCTGCCATCCTTGCCTTCAAAAACACTATCCCTGGCCGATGAGGCGTGACGTATGAAAGTGGGTATGGGTTGATACGCACCACCGCTTTCCGCATCACTGAACTGATCAATATTTACTGCTTCGGAGTCCGAGAAGTGGTTAACATTAGAGGATCGCCTCATCTTATGTCTTCGCAAACGAGTCATAAATGTCGAGCGCGAGCGCGGAAGTGGACTAAAGTTGACGGGACTTATGTTGAGACTGACCCCGACATTAGAGGTGAGGCTATAGCGAGGAATACTGTCTATAAATTTAAGAAAAAATGAAAATCATTTGAAAAACAAATCATTATTTGGATTACAATTAGATTTGCTTTTCTCAATCTCTTCGGCAAAAAACGCTTCAATCCTTTCCGCAAACTTTTTCTTAATGCAATAAACGATGGAAAGCAGTGCGAGAACAGTGCCCACACAAATGAGCCCGAGCCAAAATGGCTCCTCCAACATCTTCTTGCTTAGAGGCTTGTATTGAATCTTAAACGCAAACCTTTCGCAATGAATGCCTAAGTTTTGGATTAAATTTGAATATATTTTATATACTTTTATAAATAATTGTTGTTTTGAAACAATATTTCTTTATTTCTTAGGTTTTGATCAAAAAGTATATCTCAAGTCATTTATAAAGATTTATATTTCATGAATAAAATATAAATTAAAACTATAATTAAATGAGAATTCAAAGTAAACACAAGAATATTATTATTATATTCTCTGAGACTTAATATTCAATGCATTTTGTGATCATTTTATTTTACATTTAATCCAAATTTAAAGCCTTTTAAGCAATCATTCATTTAAATTATAACAAAACTGTTTATATCTGTCATAACTAATGATATAATTTTGATACTCATCTGACAATTGAATGATTGATTAAATTAACTAAAAGTCAAATATATATTAATATAATTAAAATAATGTTTTGTTAATTTATAAATTATTTAATGTTATATAAAATTGAAACAAAATAATAGACAACAGAAAACATAACAAAAGACATAACTAAGCGTTGAATTGAAAAAAATAATGAAAACCATTAGAAATAATAGTTTTAATCAAAAATGAAGTCATAATTGAATTCTTTTGTAATTCTCTCACAAAATCCTATACTTTATATAAAAACGCATTCCTTTTGAGACAAAAGTTCAAGAATTTTGAGATACAATAGACGACTGAAGAGGAACTGTGAATAATGTCTGTCCACTCGACTGGAAGGGAATTATGTTGAAACCTAATGCTATTTTGTAAAACGAGACTTAAGGGGATAATTCCGCTCTAAAGATAAACAAGGAAATTCTTGAATACATTTTCACTAAAAGAGTCTAGTACATAATGAAACACAATAGTACATAAACAGTACCTTAGAATCTAGACCCTAAATCACCATTATTCAAATATCCGGGGAAATGAATGCCTTATTAATGAATTAACAGAACATTGTGTTAATCAATGAAATCATTAATGAATTTAATTAATGAATATAACATTGTTTTCATTCATTCATTCAAATTGGGATTAATTTCATTTCAGTTTGGATTAAAATTTAAGTCTAGACTCAGAATCCTTTCAATCATTGTTTGGATTTGCTTTCAACTAATATTTTATATTAATTCAAATTCTTAACTAAACTATCAATTGTTATATTGAATACACCGACGGATACATACCCTCATACCAAGGGTGACATTTGCATTGTGTGGCGCCGTTTATCAGAGAACACGAACCCCTTTCACCGCAAGGATTGCTTTTAGTACACGGACTATACGTGTGCTCACAATGAGGACCGATATATCCTATGAATAATAGATTTAACAAAATTATAACAAATGTTTCGGTCATTCACTGAAATTGATTCACAAAAGGAAACAAAAATATGTTGTTTTCAAGTATAGAGTGATTGCATTACATGTACTGAATATCAAACAGTTATTCAATGAAGTAATTGAAAACATTTCAACACTTTCTTAAAGAAAATGTTTTTTTTGTATTTCAATTGACTTTCATTTCAATTGATTTATAGATAAAGTATTTGAAAAATAAATTTATTTGTTATTTATGTTTGAAATTTAGATTAAAATGAATTTAAATTATTTTGTTTTTCATTTGAGAAATCATTTGAGAATTCAATGAATATTAAAATCAATTTTAATAATAATTAATCACTTTTTCATATAATTTTCAATATTTTGTGATAATCTCATGAATTAATGAGTTTTTTTGCGTTAATATAGTGTTTTGTAAAACTACTGAATCTGTTGTTTATTGAAAGGTTGTGTGTATTTGACATAATTGAGATGAATATCTCATACCAGAGTCACAATGGCATACATATCCGGCAGAGGAGTCGGTGTTGAGTTCACAGATTCCGTGATCACCGCAAGGCTTTGTATTACAAAGAGTCAAATGACAGAATATTCCGGTCCATAATTGAGTGCATTCACAGTAGCTCTCATTACTACCCGTCCGCACACAAGTGCCGCTATTCAGACATGGCTTATACTCACAGGTATTCACCGGTAGTTTTTGGGATAAATTTATTGTGTTATTAAAAAATAGTTGATCTGAAAGACGGATAAAATATTAATTAATAAACTAAAAAACAAATCATTTAATGATCTAATGATACATAAAGTGATCACATATTTCAAAATTATTTAATTTCAAAGTTTAAGAATTTTATTGCGATTTGTAATTGTGTTTCAAAATATTAAAGATTTTTAAAAAATAACTCAATATTGAAGATTAAAATAAGAAAATACCCCTTAATCTGAAATTTCATCAAATATTTATATAAAATCATATAAAATAAAAACAATTGGTTTTGAGAAATATTTGGTTTAACCTAAATCTAATGCCGATCAACCAGTTCATCCTTGTTATGCCTAACATTACAGCTAACAGTAAAGGACATTTGAGTGCAAGTATTTGTTAACAATATTATATCAAATAGTCTTTTCTCATATAAAAAGTCAATTCGTTTTCATTTGAATCTTAGATTTCTGACCAAAAATATAATAAAATTTCAAATAAAATGTTAATATTTTATAAAATGTATAAAAATAGCATTCATTGCCGTTTCAGTCGACATATAAATTCAATATTCATTCAAATGTTTAGTTTATTTCACATAAAACACATTTTTTATAGAATTTCTGTGAATATTAAATAAAGAGTAATATATTTATGAAATTATTTTCAAAATCAATGTTTAAATGACTTTTGGTTTGAAATTTAAAAAAGTTTCTCTAAATAATGAAAAATATATATTCAATGATTGATTCAAACCTTTTTTGGTCTTATAGTAAAACATGAATGAATTTCTTTGATTATTGAATGCTTTTATTAGCAAAACATGAAATTTTGATTTTATTGCTTTGGTTTCCGTTGACTTCAATGATGAGAAAGTCTTAAATGGTTCACTCGATTCACTACATACTGACCATACCATAGGGTTGGGAGGCGTGCGGCTAATGTCACCGAAAGGGTCGATCACATTGAAGACAAGTCTATCATTAATGGTCTCACAATGGGAACCGTCAGTGATCTTCATATAAGTAAGTCGCGGCAATCGGAGCTCTATTTGATGACTGATTTGTGATTTAAGAAATATTTGATAATCGTTTGGACACTCGTGTGGATAATTCAAATTAACTACTTTTCCCATCTGATTGGCCGGCAGTTCAATAATCGACGATATTTTGGCCGCTTTTTCAATAAAACTATAGCTAAACCTAAAGCCTCTCTTGGATTGCATTGAATTGAGTGATGAAGAGGTGATGTAATGAACTTTCAAACTATTGCCATAAGATATGAATTGTTGGCCTAATGTTGGACAAAGTTTATGCAAATATTAGTATTCATTGCAAATAATAATCCATTCATTCATTAGTCTATAATTCAATTAAATTGTAATCAATTTTGTTATAAATATTAATTAAGTGAACGAAAAACCTATTAAAATGTTCCTTGAGTTCAATGAACCGCACAGTTGTATAGACTTTGATTGTCCCAAATCTAAGACCAAGTAATTATCAAATTTGCAAAACTCTTCTTTGAAGTCGTCTAAATCAAAGTCCTCTATAGTGAGCACAACCTATAAATACAGTAATATTTTCAATAAAATACTGAAATAATAATGAATTTTCAGAATTAAAAATAAAAGTTTCGGAAATGTATGTAATTTTGTGTCAAATAACTGTACAAATGGTATGAATTGTATGAATCAATCAAATGAAGTAATGTTTGCATAATTTTTTCATTAACTTTATTAAGAATGCAAAACATTTGCACTAAAACTCAATATTAAATGAAATAAAATTATGAAAATAAAAAATGTGCAAAAAACTCACCCTTTTATGACTTTGAGATGTAATTATCACAGAACAATTCAAATTTGGTAAATTCCAAACCGGATAACCTGGGCTCTCAATTAGACCAAGGTATGAATCATTGTTTTCTATAATATTTGTTTGACTCAAATCACACCAATTCATAGCAAATGCTTTCCAAAAGAGTTTGAAACCATTTCCTCGGTTTGAAAAGTCTGAGTAAAATGTAATTGAAATTGAATTTGATTTTGAAATAAATGTTTGATTGAAAAGTTGTTTTTTGTCATTCATTTGTCCGCAAATCCTCTTTTCGTTTTGTGAATCTTTAATAATGAGATAATCGTAAAGACATTGCTTTTGCCATTCAATGTCTAGGCTTTCAAACCAAACAATAATCACAGGATTTGTTATATTTGTTACAATAGTTGTCGTATAGAAGAGACGATTGAAATAACTGTTTGGAAAGTTTGGTGAATACAGAGTGCCTTCAAATGCATCGATAAGAGTCGTGTTTTCAGCCGATTTTGAATCTGTTTTTTGAATTATTGATTTAAATTAGTCTTCAAAATGAAATTGTTTTCAAAAGACATGTATAATATTATTAATTAAATTATTGTATTTTCAGTAAAATATATGAATTTCTGTAAAATACTTGAATAAATAAAAGATAAGAATAATTACATTTGCATTTGTAATGAAATATAAGAGCAATTGAATCGTAAAATATGAAAAACATTTATCAAAGCATTTCAGTATTTGTTGTCATAAGTGGTCTTAAATTTATTGGATTTTATTTTACACAAATGGTTTTGAATTTTTCCATTTTATTCATATTTTTATAACAAATAATACAATTGTTATTCAACTCTCAAACGATTCGCCGATTCTTTAAATTTTTATAAATATGTTTAAAACATATCTGAAAATTGTGTTTTCAATAATATCTTCAGTGATAACAAACACTGAATTGAAAAACAGGATATAAAAAGAGTCCCTTTAATTTCTCATAAGAATTTCAAATGCAATTTAACCCTGTTACAACTAAACATATTACTAATTATTATAATCCAATGCAATAATTTAAAAATCATATCAATTGAATGGATATTCATTCCAAACAGTCTTACTGTGCCTCGAGATAAGGGAGTTTGGATTTATTGTCAAATTATTATAAGTTAGTATTTATAAAATAATGTTCAGGTACATTTTCAATGGAAGTAATGTTATTAAAATGTCCTAAAGTTGAAATATTTCTGGTATTTTTATCTATATAGTAATATTGAATATTTAAATCACTTTTAAAGTAGTGTTCAATAAACAAAAGATTTTGGTATTCATTCATTCATGAGTTACTGTATATAATATATAAGATATAAAATATGACAATAAATTGAACCGACATTACATACACTTCTATACCGTTTACAAACAACTATTTAATTTGTATTATATGTGAAAATAAGATGAAATTCAAAAGTTCTGAAAGCTTTTAGATCTTTACCTAAATTATTGTTTAATTGAATTTTATTTAACACTTAAGTAAATGTTAATTAAATTTATGTTTAGTTTTAAACAAATAAATCATTAACTTAACAGAAAAAGCAGAAAATCAATAGAAATTCAATTTATATTTACTTTAATTATATAATTGTTTGTATTTTTCAAACACAAAATAGTTTGGAAGTAAATACAGAAAACTAAAGCCATTTCTCTATAAAAGTGTTTTTGATATAAAACTTAATTAAATTAAACCAAAAACCACTTTCACTGAACAACTCATTAAACAAATTGACTTTTATTTAACTGTTTTAATAAAAATGAGTTATTTTTCATCTCAACTGAGTATTGAATTCATTGAATAAGTGAACAATTATTTCAAATAATTTATTTATAAGTCATTTGTGTTTTATGTCCACAAAAGCCTCAATTGTCTGAAAATGATTTGAAGCTATTGTTTAAACAGACTTTTTTGATAAATACATAAATACTTGGAAAGCGAAAGGTTAATCAAATTTATGAAATGTTGGTCACGCCCCTACCCTGGATATCTGATGGATGGTTCAGATTAATTCAATTTAAGATTCATTTTTCAAATAATTTGTAAACATTTTATTAAATTTATAAAACATGTGAGATTTTTAAAACGAAGTTGTGCCTGTCTTATTCAATTTTTTTAATGGCATATACTGTAGTGTAATATTAATATAATTTTATGAAATGTTAGACATTTGGGAAGAGTTTTGGACAAAAAGTAAATTAGAGTTCATTTACTTTATGCAATAAAAATAAAAATAAATATTATATTTTCACTGAATTTTGATAAAAAGGTTGTAAACAATAAATAATTGCCTTTTTGTCACTTATTTATGTCTAAAGATAGCAATGAATTCAATTATTTTGGTTGTGTTTACAATGTGTACAATAAATAAATCTCCCTGCATCATTCCCTTTGATATCTTATATCTCTTTAAATTCCCCCAGAATTTACATAAAGTGATGAAAAAAATATAAAAATTTAATTTTAGTAATTTTACAATTCTACTACTGGACATGACCCCTGTCTAACCCTGCTTATTTCTGTTTAGTTTATTTACCATATAATGGTTATGATTTACTCTGGTACAATACTTTTGACTCAAATAAATGTTTGCTTTTATTATAAAACCACTAATTTTTATCAAATATTTTAAGTGAAAGTCTAATTCATTGAAAATATAGTAAAATAAAAGTCCAATAATTAAACCCTGTTTTCATTACATTGAATGAGATTTTTACTAATTTTAAAATACTTTTGTCATTTAGATAAACATAACATCAGATTTAATCCTCTATTAAATAAACTCATAACCAGAGGAAAGGTGTTTTGAGATTAAATGAGCCAAAAACATGAAAACCTCTAAAAATCATTAAAATCTACTGAACTTAGGGAATGGCAGTTGAATTGGTGTACAAAACACTCTTTGTATAAATTTTTAAAATGTATTTAAAATTGTGTTGAATTTAAATTGACTTCAATTTAATATATGTTTAAATAATTTTTTATAAAAAAGACTTCAAGATTTTGTTCACTTTATATCTGTTTTGCGATAAAAATCTTTATTTATAATGTGTTAAATATTTTCTTATAAAATCAATTTCAGAGCCTATAAAGCCCTAAAAGGGGTTAAATTATTGTTCAAAACTTATTTATCTGATATAAATTTGAGATAATATACGAGAGTTTAAACTTTAAACATAGTTTTAAACTATTTTTAAGTAATTTACTATAAAATTGTAAAATAATATTAAAAATATAAGAAAATATGTTAAAACCTAACGAACAGTGAATTAAAACTCTGAAAAATGATTTGTTTTGTGAATATAAACCCTTTTTGACAACAAAATCCACTGAAATCTGGGATCAAATGAAAAATAGAATTCAATAAATGTTAGGAAAAGTGATTTAAACTAATGGTTTGAATGAAAATATTTTTTATGTTTAAAATTATATTTAATTGTTTTGCAGATCAGTATATGTTTTGAAGATTTTTAAAGGTTTCAACAAATCGTCGAAAACAAGTATTTTCTCAATAAATGCTTTGTTTTTTACTGTTTTTATTAATCAATAAAATTCATAAACAAAAATATTTTTGAAGCAATTATTTGTAAATATTTTTACATTTCGGTAAAAATATTAAATTCATTGTAATATTCAGTCATTTATTATTAATTTCTAACTTTTATTTTAATTTGATTTATGATTTGATTTATTAACAGTGAATTAGTTTTTGAGAAAAGTGTTGTAATTATTGAGTTGTAAACTATATTATGAAATATTGATTGTTATGAAAAGTCTTACAAAGTATGCCAAACACTGCAAATGTAAAAAATATTGAAAATATGTATCAATTCTTACCGAAAGCCTGTTTAACGCAGATATAACCGGCATTACTGTTACACTCAATGGTATTGTACTTCAGTTTTGGTTTTTTCATATTTTCAATGCCAGCGATTACACAACTTTTACTACTATTGTCGTCGGGTTTAATCAATTCTGTGTTGGCTTTTGGGCCAAACCTGTCGCTAAGCCATAAGTCAACCCCAAAGTGCTCGATGTTATCGCTTTGAAGCCAAAACGCACGGTTAGGTCTTGAGAGATCACTGCGGGCTTCGTGTGTGTTATCTAAAAGGGGATAATATTTTACTAAATTATTAATCCATTACTGGTTTTAATATCCAAACATTGAATTGAGTATTGAATTATGAAAACATTAAATATTAATAACTTTAAGTGAAATAACATTAAACTAATTAAAAATATGTGAAAATAATATAATTTAATAAAAATATAAATTCAATTCAATTATTACAAAAAAAACTAAATATTTTTTATATCAAATGATTAATTCATGTGATAAACAAATTTTCAGTTCATATCAGACTATCTTTTGAAACAATTTTAAGTTCAGATAATATTATATCAAAATTTGGTTTTTATTGCAGAAAAGAGTAATATTTACTAAACTTTTAAAAAATATTTTTTTTATAAAAGTTTTTAAATTTGTTTTGAAAAAAGTCAGAAAATTTTGTAAAAAGTAATTCGTTTTCAATGTTTCATATCTTTTTGAGATCAAAGTCAGAAAAAATGCAAAAAAATGGGATTTTTCTCAAATTTGATGATAAGATTAGTCTTTAGTTTGAAATAAAAAATGTATTCTTTTAAAGGCCTGACATTTGCACTATATTTCTGAACATATTTTCAGGGATAAAGTTTAACAACAAATACAAATTTGAGAATAAATTGGATTAAATGAAAACGTTGTGAACTGAGAGCACAGATACTTTGAATTTGCAAAAAGACGTCTATATTTTGCAATACTTTCTCTCATTTGATATGTTATTCTGTACTCAGAATACAAATGAATGCAAAGAATAATAAAAGTTTTGAGTAATAATAGCAAAGAAAATGGTTTTTACGGGTTATTCACAAATATATTATTATTTTAACATTAAATGCAAATAAATTCAAAACTAAATTGAGTTTCAAATTAACAAAACTTCAAGTCTTACCCAACAATAGGCTTATAAATGCCTTTTCATCACTAATGCTATTGATATCAATCAGCTCTGACTGTATGTCCTGACAAATCCGGTGGGCTGTCGGCCACGTGACCTCTGGATATGAAGATATTAAATAGCAATTGCCTGAGAAGTGACGAAACCTTTGATTTTCACATAAAGCGGATCCAGACTCTGACGGATTGTTTATTAATCTTAACTCAGCCCTAAACCCTCGGTGCGAGTGTGAACTGTCGCTGAACACACTGATTGTAATGTTTCCGGTTATTGATCGCAATAATTTGATTTTGTCCGTCCAATCCCCACAATATTTGTGACCATGTCTTGAGTCATCAATCATTATGTAGTCATACGAACAGCTTTTCATTTCAAGTCATATATCAAAAGCAATAAAATTTTGTTCAATCAATAGATTTTCAAAGTTTTTTCATATTTTTTAAAATTTATTGAATTTTAATGCTTTTCTCAAAACTTTTATTTTTGAAAACAATTATTTTTAGGCCTACTTCTACCAAATATAGTCAATTCAGGGGTATTTTAAATAAAAGGGGGTTTTATTAAAGAATTATTATATGTTTTCTATGGTTACTAAAAATAGTTGTGTTTTGTTGTAAAATAAATATAACTTTATTGCAGAAAGTGTTAAACAAATACTCAATTATTTTCATTAAATTAGTTGACATTCCTTTGCATTGATATAGAAATTCCTATAAATTATATGTTATTCAATGCCAAACATTTGGTCCACATTTGGTTTTATTGATAATTGAATTGAAGGAAAGGTAGATAAATATCAATTGATACTAAAAATAGCAACTGTTGTGAACGAAATAATAAAATTGATTTGTTTTGTGAATAATAATAGCGTTTAATATGTTTAGTGTTAATCTAATGCAATATAAATTTAGGTCAGAGTGTATATCAATGATAACATACCTCTCACCCCCGTCTTCAAACAGAAAATCGGTGAACAGAAGCTCAACCGAGAAATTGCCCAAAACTGACACTCGTATTGTGCAGTTCAGGTGATTTGGATAAGAGAAGGGGTAGTTTGGCGTCGATATGACATCCCAGGGGTAGTAAGACGTGAGAATTATTTCTTTATCGCAGGTCTTATTGACTAAAGACTCGCTTTTACTCACTTTCTCTGCTGTGAATCCAAACATTAAATTAATTCATAAATTATGCAAAATTTCATTTTGGGTTCACTTTTGTCACAAATTCAATCATTTATTAAACATTTATTAAGTCTTAGAAAAAGAATTTTTGTTTTATTTTGTATCTAAATATAAAACAAAATTTAAATCATTGCATGTTTTCAGTGAAAATAAAATGAACGGTTGAAATGTCATTGATTTTTAGGTTTTTCATAATTTATGCTAATATTTGTTACACGTGTATGGGTTGAATATTTTCAGCTAGAAGTCGGGAACGGTATCTAATATACTATACTCAGTCGTTAATTGCATATATAATTAAGTTTTAAATCTATTTATTGAACGAAAATGTAATGTTTTTTAACCTAAATATCAATATTATGTTATTATAAACATAAGTAATTATATACCGGTATATATGCTGAATATTGAATGTTATAAAAATGTCCATCATCTATTATTTCCTATCAATACAATATTAAGATATAATATCCTATGAAATATAAATTTATAAATAAATTATTTAAATTTTCTCTCCAATTGATTCCCAAATCAAATAATCTAAGCATTAGTTAAGATATTATATCAATATCTATAACTCATTATTATTAAAGTGTTGACTCATTTCAATGATTTAATTAATAATTCATAGATATATTGATACAAAAACCATGCAATCAATGAATGAAATGATAAATTGTTTATGAATTTGTGAGAAAGCATTGAATAAGTAATGAAATTATAATTTCTCTGACTTTTACCAAATTATTATATAATGTAATAAATGAATGCAATATTTCCTAAGCTTTTAATCTTTAATCAGTGAAACAAACCTTTAGTTTTAGGTATTTGACAAATGAAAGCGTTTGGGTTAAGACACGACATGTCATTCCAGTAGAAAGAAGGTGTCGTTCCCTTCCCTTTGTTTGCTAAATAAAACTTATTTCTGATTTCAATGCAATTTTGTTGCGAAAATCCGTCATCACTGGGTTGAACGCCATAGTTATCCTGGCCGTTGGGTTTAGGCCAACCGGGAAACCAGTCTATAATACATGTAAAACAATGTTTAACTTAATTTATTCAAATTACTGTGCATTCAATGTATAGCTGTGTTACAGAATAACACCCATTCCTGACATTCAATCCAACGGTTAATTGATTTATGAAATTAACGTTTCGTTTCAAATATAAATAAATAATATTTTCATTTCAATTGAATAATAATATTATTGAAAATAAAATTCATTAAAATTTCAATTGATATTTGAATTTCATTCAGACTTTTGTGTAAATATTTATAATTTATTGAAATATTAATTTCAGACCTAATATTCAATTCATTGATTATTTGCTGAAATGAGATTGAAATCAGCGTTACATGAATTGGAGATAAATGTTATGAATTGAATGAAGTGTTTTGGTTTACATAATACCTGGATATTTGTTGAGAATATTTGTTTGCATTGAATATTGAGTTTTCATTTCTTTTAGAGCTTTTATAAATAACAATATAACCAAAACTGACACAAAAACATGTTTCCTATTGTTTAACATTAAAGTCAGTGAACACTCAACTCATTTGATATCTTCACTACTTTTTGTAAGTCTTACTGTAAGTTCAATGTGTGATAGCACAGGGAGTGAGAGTATCAAGAGTGAGAAATCAGTTTTTTATTATGAGTTTTGTTGTATTGTTTTGTAAATCAAGTTATTTTGTCTTAAATTAGATTTAATTCAATATAAAGAGAAAAATTCGTTAAAATGTTGTGTAAATTGATTCAGATGTTAGTTATAATTAATTTTGATTATAAAATCTTCAGTGAATTCAAAATTCATTTTGACTTTAATTCAATATATTTTCACAAATGTTTGCATTGATCTAAAAAACACTTAATTTTTGTCTAAAAACAAACATTTAATGATTTTTCTTATAAATAAAATAATTTTGTAATTATTTTATAATTCTCTGCAAAAACATCATTAAATTTCAGAAAACTAATTGAATTAATGCTCACTCGAGTAGAGGAAAGGGTGTCCGTCCACCCACTGATAGTCATTCTCCAACTTAGTATCCGTCCCTCCGATCCAAAAGGCATATTCACTGCCAGTAGTTGTGCTGAAAATACAACAATTATATCAAGAGTTATGAGTTTCTGTGCTTCAGATATAGAAATATATTTTTGCATTAAATAATGGAAAGAAATAACAGTTACTATAAAATAGTAGAAATAGTTATCAGACAAACACGCGATCCATAACTGATATCAAAGACTGACTCAAATCAGGCAATCGTTTGAATATAATGTGTGATTGTTTTGTATTCAAATACTGGTTATACTCTTAATTGCAATTATTTATGAGATTTAGGGTTTTGTTTGAAATTTATGAAAATTACATTTTCTTCTCAACACTAAACTACATTTCAATGCAATTTTCGTGTTATTATTAATTCAAGAAATACTGAAACTATAAAAATAACATTTTCTCTTAAATACTGCAAATACTTTGAAATTTTCAAATAATTATGGTTTGAATTGTTTTTATACTGTATTAAATAAAAGCGAAATTATTGTTGAAATAAACCATAAAAAGGATTTTTTTTTATATTACATTCAATCCAAAACTCAATACAAACTTCATTTGTTTTTATTTTAATTTGAGTGAAACACTGATTAATATACGAAACTTGATTACAACTATAAGTTTATCTTTAAAATCTCCCGGGTATTAGTATTGAACACTAATTTGGAAATATATATAAATTATTTGACAAAGATTACGACATTATTTATTTCAATTTTAATCAAACAAAATATTTAGTCTCAGGTGAATTCAAAAATAAGATTAAATCTATCGTTTTGGTGACAAATATCCCAATTTGCTAGATTTCATAGGAGTGAAAAATTACCCCTCTTATATCTAGATATAAGACCACTCCTTCTCAGCAATTTGGATATAAGAGCCCCCCATCTTATTTGTCGCCAAAAACGGTAATTATTATGTGAAAAGATCTCCAAACAGATTGCGATTAGACTCAGTCTTGGGGTTAAAAATTAGACAATTTTATCTGTTTTTCATTTAATGATAAAAATGTATGAAAATGTTAACCAAATGAAAATGAATTACCTTTTGTTTTGATTGTTTTGAATGTTTTGAACGTTTAATAAATAGTTATCAAAAAGTTTTTGAATTTTTGTGCTCCAAATTGCGGCCAAATTTCCACTCAAGTGGACAGATCTGCAGACATTCTGGGCCTCAAACCAACTCTTCTTTTCATAATATACTTTATAACAAAAATCGTTTAAATCAAACCATCCTTTGGATGATTGACACAACTGTTCTGGAAATGTTTGATATGTAATACAAAAGCCTAAAGTGGTTGTGATGTCTGCGCTGTCAGTGGTTATGATATGTTGATTATTTGAGGCATAAATTCTTACAACAATCGATGAGTTTTGGGTCCGGAGTGTAGGCATTGATGAAAGATCTGTTTCACTCCAATTCCCGCATATATTATACACAGTGCTGTCAATCAATATCTCAATGAACTGTGTTTTGCAAAAGTGTCCGATTGTTGGCAAAAATTCAGATGTAATTAGTTTCGTGACATTCAGTTCAAGAGTTTCGCCAATCTTTTTGTTGATTTCAATGAAACAAACGTCACTTTCCTTTGAATATATTAATGAATAGTTATGTTCTGAACAATAGTTTTGTTGACTATTATTTGCATTTATTATCACATTTCGACAAATCCTTATGAACTCTATCTTCAGTTGAAACCCAAACCAATTGAAGCTAATGTTCAGAAATAAAGGGTTAATAATATACTGTAAATACAATAATCATATAAATATTAAACTAAATCTCAATGATATTAATATCTTAAATACTAAGCAAGGTACTTTAAAGGTACTATATCTCAATATTTGTAACTCATCTTAATAAATTTTCAATCTTTTGTAAACTTTTAATTTACATTAGTTTTAAAGTTATTGAATTTAAATTACCAAGTAAAGTTCTATTTCTTTATTCTATAATAAATTACAAATATCATTGAATTAGATTGAGATAATACAACATAACCAAGGGAATATTTCTTTCATTTTTTCATCTGTTTTTAAAATTGAAAATATTACAACACTTTATCCAATATTTATTGTGGTATTCAGTTGAGTGAAAAATATTTGTATTCAACTCTAAACGCAACACATTTTTAATTAAAATATCTCTCAAACCATTAAAGTAATGGCAAAAAGTAACATTGCTGCTATATCTAGTCAAATAAAAAGAAATTAAAATAAATATAATATAAAACATATTTATTTTATTGAAAATAGCCTAGATAACTGTTTATATTATTCTATCTCTTTATATTAATAAAGATATGATTTTTTGATTTAATTAGTAATCAGTTTAACAAATTAAATGTTAAGCAAAAACTAAACGCATTTTAATTGCAGTTATAGTGATATCCAAACAGATTAACACTAAAAACAATTATTTTATAATCAAATTATTGAACATTTAATCAAAAATTTAATGTTTAGTAAAAACTATTTAATATTTAATCAATAATTGTATTGCTTTTATATGAGTTATACAATTGTCATCAAAACCTTTATAATAGATATTATTATTACTGATAAAAGCAAAAAAAAGTTATAAATTATTAATTTTTCAATTTATTTGTTGATATTTTTTATTGATTATTACAATCAATGACAAAATACTTCAATCAATTTTATATAAAAATATATTATTTGTGAAATAATTATATTTTAATTAAATTAATGGTTAAATGAATTTGATTTTCAACTGAAATATACTTCAATTGCATTGTTATTATCGGTAATAAAAGGATTTGTAAATTGAAGTAATACTTCAATAAAACAGAGAATTCAATTCAAAGAGTGAATTAATTTTAGTATTTATTATAACATAAAATGTCATTTAATTGTTTGAATTTGTTTCAATCAAATCAAAAAATAATTTAAGACTAAATCACATAATACCTAAATTCCAGAACAATATTCTCGTTCATTTTGTTTTCTATTTACTTAAATCCATATTTCAGTAAAATTTAAATTTAAAGCAAAACCTGGAAAATATCGCAGCGTTTAATACAGTGTCAGAAGTGATACAAAAGCTCTCAGATTCATATATTTAAGAGGAAATAAAATATTCCGGGAGAAAAAATATTGAAATGCCATATGTTTTGATAGAAGGATCATAAATAAAGAGCTTCTGAACAGTCCTTAAAACATAGGAAAGGGTGAAAATGTTTTTTCACGTCATAAACCCTGAAATTGAATCTATTTTTCATTCTTTATTCGTTTGAAAATTTAATGTTTTTATGTATTCATGAAATGATCGAAATTTTCTATAAATATTTAAAAATCAAATCTAAACAGATGTAAACACAAGGGATTAGATGTCAGGCAAAGGATTGGCTTTGATTTTTCAAATTTTAAAAATAGTCAAAACAATAATTTAGTCTCAAAATAATTGAAGAAATATTTTTTATAAAACTAAAAATCAATCTCTAAAACAATCTCAAGTTTATATCCCTTTGAGGCCACTCTTTAGATGTATGAGTGGATAGGTATGAAAAAATTGTTTAATAAAATTCAGAATTGATTTTCATTTTATTATTTTGTTTTCAATTTAATTAAATTTTGTTCAAAGATAACAGCAATTGAAAGCAAATATAATTACAATTCAAATGTTTGACTAAAATCTATTATCTGAACAGAGGTTTACAGTATAATATAACCTTGGCCCTATTGAAATCTTAAAATATCCTAATACCCATATATTTATGTGTACAGACTTTAAGAAAAAACAAACTAGGACAATCAGGGTCATACATCATTTGTAAAAAAGCAACACCTAATCAATACTGGAAAACATAAACACTTCTTGATTCTTAACTCTAATATCCCTGATATCCTGTAAATGGAAAGTAATGCACGTTTGAAATAAAGTTTATTTAAAGGAAAGGTATCTAAACCTCTAAACCTCTCATTTATCTGAATTACTTGTATTCAATAATGACATAAATGTAATACAATTGTTATTGGTGAGTTTTTAAAACTTTTTTTCCTTATTATTCATGTATTTCTGAGCAGATGTTAATGAATGGCATTTAATTGGATATGTTATTAACAAATGTTAGTTAAGGCACAGGTATTTCATAAATACTGTTGAGATTGTAATTAAACGGTTGATTCAAAACATCACTAAATAACAAATAAGTGATTGATTTATATCTAACTTTCATTTCAATACAATTTTCCCAAACATTAAACAAAATGAGAAAATATTTATCACTTATAATAATATAAAGTAGTATTCAATTCATCATTAAATATAACTAATGTTAAACGACATAATAAATCCCTTTCCCATGAATTATATGAAACAAACAGCAGATATCATACAAAACAACAAACTGTTTATTACTGTTACGGTCTCTCTCTCTCTCTCTCTCTCTCTCTCTCTCTCTCTCTCTCTCTCTCTCTCTCTCTCTCGAGGAAATTATTAGGGAATAAAATATTTGTTTGTAATTTATTTCAGAGTCAATAAAATTGATTTTTAGCCAATCATCCCCTTATAAGGGGTATTAGCAGAGAATTAATAATAAAACAAACCTTAAGTCGTGTTCGATATGAAACTGAAAAGTTAGTGAACTATTAAATGAAATGATTTGTTTTTGTGCGGCCAGTGATGTATTTCCGCTCTCTGTCTGTCCGCATAACTTTAAAACTTTGCTTTCTATAGGAGTCACTGGACTGAAGGACAGGTAGTTTTTACAGTTAGAGTGACCATTGGTTTGCTGAGGAATATTGAGTTTGAGTATTGTTATCAAAATTCTGTAATCATTTGAAGCTTTAATAGTATTAATGCAATGAATGCTCTCATTGTTTGAGTAGTTTATAATTAAATTACTCGTACTATAAGTCACATTACAATTGCTGTCCTTTAATGCCATTTCATTACAAAACACTTTTGCAATTAATATAACCAAAACCACAAACACTTTAATCCAGTCTTTAAGCATTGCAATTGTTTTGTTAATACAAGTGCTTATTAGTGGCACAGAATATGAAAAACTTATTAATGCATAAAAATAATCAAAACTATTAAAATCACTCAAAAATATTGCAATTTTGCACAAATATTGATCAAAAGTTGATTTTCACCAAAATATAAGTGATTTTTTAAAATCCAGTGTAAAATAAAATGTAAAATATTTTATCAAAGATTTGTTTTTAATATTTTTTAAATCAATAAATAAATTTGAAACTTAATAATAAAAATTGTTTCCAATATTTGTTTTTAAATATTGTTTTCAATAAGTCTTTTGTTTTGCATAAAAACAATTAGTTTTGAGTTTAATATGAAATGATTGACAAATAATTTTCACATTTAAAGCGTTACTTCAAAAAACACTTTCTTTCACTGCACACAACAGTTGTCGGAAAGGCATCGTTAGGTTTTAACAGAATAGCAAAAGAGCTAACTGTGCTCCTGTGTTCCAGGTACTATAAATGCAATATTAAAAGTGATATACATTTTGCGCAATACATAAAATTCAATGCAATTTATGCTCTGATATGAGTGGAAAACAGTTCGCCTACAGATCTAATACAGTAGTCGTCGTATTATAGCAGAGATAACGTAAGGTGAGTATTGCCTGTGCCCTCCATGTGCTGAGTAAATGGATCTATGGTTCTGCGCCCAACCATACCATACATACCATTCCCTTACTATATATTCAATTCTATTGATTTACTTTTTGTTTTTTATACCTCATCTCAACTCAACTTTTATTTATTTCTTTCTTTCAAATAATATTCTTTACAATAATTTATTGAAAACTCCTTTTGAATGAAAAAAAGTTATGTTTTTATGAATTTCTAATTATTTTATCGTTTTTTATATTTTCTCTCAATTTATTCACTATTTATTATCAAATATAATAAACCATTGCTTAAGTACTCAATTAATTTAACTTTTTATTGGATCTCAAGATATAAAACAAAACAAAAGTTAATTAATAGTTTAAAAATGAAAATAAGTTTTGATATATTTATTATCATTTCGTTTGAATTATTGATTGATATTTTTTCTTTATTTAGTTGTTTCGTTGAAATCATTATATTTTTAGGCATTTTTTATATAAATAAAAAATATTTATTCAAATATTTTTTGTCTTTTTTATCTATATTTACATATTTTTAATATAAAATAGAAATTTTTATTTTTTATGCAATTTCTTCGAGTATTTCATTATTTCTTATTTTTTACTACACTTTCCAATGAGAAGGTAGTAAATAAATTTGAAGAGAAGAAGAACATGGGTTATCCTTGGACAGTGTCAATGTCAATTGGGATATTTTAACCCTTTACAGGGATTTCATCACTATGTACTCAATTTAGTGGTTATATTCATAGTATATAAAACATTTTGTGTAAAAGCTATAAAATATTAGACAACAATAGACTAATATTGACAATGAATTACATCTTCATATAAAAGTGTTAAACAGACTAAAGCTGAGGCACAAAATTGAAAGTTATTTATATTATATTAACCTGGTTCATTTTTCCTAAAGTTTACAATCAGCTTTATTTTATTCCATTAATTATTAAGTTATATATTTTGTCCTTGGTGATACAAAGCGTAGTTAACTAAACATAAATCTTAAGTTCAATAAAAGATTTTCAAACAATATTATGAATAAAATGTTCAACACTTCAGACATTATTTCACTTTTTTGGGTTTGGCTGACAATAAATATGAAAATAAAATTAAATAATTTGATTCAATGCGAGTACATAAATAACAATTGAATGACCAATCACAATTATTATCTTGTGTCAGCATATTTCATATACAAATTGAGAGTGATTATTGAACATGGTCATTTGTTTAGTACTTATTATTTATGCGGAAACGACCCCTCATTTTGATTCAATGTTTATGTTTTGAGTTTTGTTTACATTTTGTGATTCAATGATTGAATCATAAAATCATTTATTCATTGAATTTGTGTTTAATTTTAATTGAATTAAAAAAATGTCAAAACATTTGAAACAAACAAAACTTAAAAAAGTATTTAATTTACAAATAAATGACATTTTCTTTGATATAAAAGCAGAAAATAATAGACTTTTGAATGAATTAAAAGTTTCTCAAAATTTAATACAATTTTTGTTTAATTATAAAAATTTATTAAATATTTGTTTAAATAATTGCGAAAAATGTAAACAAAATCAACAAATCGTTAATCAATTCAATGGTTTTGAAAATGTATTTAAAAATGAGTTTAAATTTTTAGACGAAAAACAAGATTTCAAACAAAAATCAAGTTTTAATGAAAACAATGAAACCATTGATGAAAACAAAGATAAAGACAAAGGTTTGGATCAATTGGACAGTGATTTGAGTGAAGACTCAGACAATGGTTTGAAAGACAAAAAAGTGAAGAAATTGTTAACATTTGGTAAAAATATAACACTTTTTGAATGAAATAACAAATGATTTGTTGTTTTCAGCGATAAAACCAAATAAACATATAATGAAAGCAATGGTTGGCTATGAATGCGGTTTCTGTGGACAGGGTTTTGATGCCCGGGCGCCCACAGACGCGCACATCAATAAAACACATCTTAAGGTTAATCCCTATCCCTGTCGGGAGTGTCCGAAGAGTTTCTGCGGAACCGTTCAACTGAAAGATCACTTGCGGTTAATCCACTCAAACAACAAATACCGGTGCGATTGGAATGGCTGTCAATATGAGTGCAATAATGTCTACAGATTTCAAAGTATTTATTCATTTGTTTTGCAATTATTTGAAAACTCTTTTCAATCCTTTATTGTCTATAAAAGAGCACAAACTCAGGCACTCAGGGGTTAGGGATATGAAGTGTTCGTTCCCTTCATGTGAAAAGTGTTTCTTCA
>JAQGAT010000569.1:0-27740 GCA_034687845.1 Pantelozetes paolii | reverse complement strand
CTCTCTCTCTCTCTCTCTCTCTCTCTCTCTCTCTCTCTCTCTCTCTCTCTCTCCCACATCTATTTTCTCTTATATTTCATAGACACAGACATCCAAACAATAATGTGTTTAAAATATTGTGTAAATTTTGTTATATTTTTGTTTTAAATGTAAAAATCTCTAAATTTATGACATTTTCCTGAAATACACGATAAAAATATGGAATTTTCATGTCTTTGACGACAAATAAAACTTTTTGTTTATACTTTCACTCTATTATGAAATCAAATGTCAATATTATATATAACTATAAAATAATCTGAAAAAAATTATTTACAAAATATTATTTATTATTGTGTAATTCAAACACAAATATAGGTATGAAATGAAAGTAAACATAATATTATTGTTGAGGAATGGGAGGCAATGATTAGTATTGATATTAAGCCTAAGTTTGTGCTCAACTTTTAATTAAAGAGAGTCCCAAAAGGCAGAAGACGTAAGACTAATACAAAAACAAACATTTCTTACTTTTTCTCATTGTTTGTGATTTAGGTATTGAGAGAATCAATGGAAAGATATATTCAATGAACCAATGAATCTATGAAAATATGTTTTCCCAGAATCCCAGACCTTATATGCAATCAGACATTAAGACTCAATCAAACTCAACAACAGATCATATATTTATTCATTGAATTGATTTCGTAATCATTATTAGAAAAGAGTTCTCAAGAATTGCATTCAAAATTCAATTAATAATTCAATTGAAAAATATTCCCCAAAGACTTGAAACTCAAAATTGATTTCAATTTGAACTGAATTTGAAATTCACTTTCAAGTGAACGGTTAAAAATAATTGAAATAATCGATCAAGGTAAAGGTAAAGTTAGATAAGAATGAATAACTTGCCATATTTTCAATACAACTTTATCGTCAACTGAGATAAAACAATTGAATCATTCCTTTGGCTCTATATGTCTAAACATCATATGATTTCCATTGAGTTATAAAACTTAGAAAAATAGTTACTTTGATATGAAATGCAATTTTTCTTAAACTACAGTTGCTTTCGTTGTTGTGATTGAGAGGAAAGGCTTTGAAATTGATTAATGTTTTTATTTTTGTTCATTTGATTGACGTTTTAATTGTTTCAAAGATTGTTTCAAAAGACTGTTTCAGGAATTCCTTTGAGTAAAAAATTTCAAATATTTCTTATAATGAAAGTCAGGAACTATTCTTTCGGCTCTTCTTTGGGCTATTTTCTGGTCTTTTTTGCTGACAATTTGTCTCTGAAAGCGGTCAACAGTAAAGTCTATTTCAGACTATTTCATGCGATTGTGTTCAACAAAAATCGTGATAAGAATCAGATATTTTTGAGAATATAATACTCAGTGTCTTATAAAACCCATTGATATTATGCATCGATTCAATCAACAAACCATTTGATTGCTTCCAGACATTTGTGCAACTGATCCATGAGTTGTACACAAAATCAAGTTTAAAATTCAGTCTAAGTCTCAAGAAATCCTCAAAACATTTAAACACTTTATAAACAATAGGAAAACACAAATGCCTTTAAATATTCAAATGTAAAACAAAATCCAAATAATTTGTGAAATATTTTTCACTTGAATAACAAATTCTGTTCAAAAATTAGTTGTAAATTAAAAGTAGTCACTGATTGATGAGATCAACAATAAAGCGGTCAAAAGCTCTGAATTAAGTATTGATTTTCTGCACAAATCCTAAACATAACAAATTAAGGGGATATAAGTATAAAGGGGTATATATATTGGCAAATATAAGAAAATGCTCTTTAGTTGAGTTATTTTTGGTTTCAATACTAATTGTCTGTTAAAATAAATGGCAATGAAATTAAGTTAGGATTCAATTAATTGACAAAAAGTTTTGTTTTATTAATTGATTTTGATTTCTTGAGGACCGCTCAGGGATTTAATTGCACTGAAATGAGTAAAAGTTTCTTCAATTAAATAATTAGTTCACTAATGAAGTACTCTTAGTGCACATCAATCCTATAGTTATGGCACCAAATACCCCACCTTTCCATCAATTTTAATGATTATAATTAATATTTTACTTTAAATTAGAAAAAAGTCGTTTAGTTTTTACATTAAAATATTTTTATACAATAAATAATCACTTAATTTCATAAATCCGTACAAAAATTAAATTAAAATTTTGATTAAAATGCAATTTTGGTGTAAATAAATGTGTTTTCCAACACTTGTGTATATTTGACACACCTTTCCAGACATAAAAGCTCTGATGAGGTTTTGCTAAATATAATACTTTCAATATTTTCCTTCAATAATACAGTGTTTGTTGAAAATATGGACTTTTAAAGCAAATATAATTTTAAGTCAATAAATGACAGTTTGAATGCATTTTCCATTCATTCTTGGATTATATTTTCAGTGATATTATATTTTAATGAATAATAAAACAAAGAATTTTAACACAAATCCCATAAGTCTTGAATAAAACTAAAAATATATTCACAAAAATTATTTCAATAATAATTCAAACAATTTTCAAATTATGACTAAAAATTAATTCAAAAATTCATTGACTGAAGAAATGATTGTATAAAAATGTGAATTTTGTAAATATTGTCAACATTATACTTTTAAATAGTAATCTATTTTACACCTTGATGCTAAATTTATACCTTTCACTAATCACCGTATTGCTCAGTATTAATTTAAACCGCTGTACAGGACATTGAAACAACAGAAATATTAATATAATGATAGTATGAAAGGTTAGTTTGTTGTTGATCATGAAAGAGATATCTATAATTAGGAAATCGGATATAATTTATATGAAATCCAATTACAAAAGACTTCTATTCACTTGTTTTGTGTAATAATTTCATTACAAATAGTAGTCATAACTACTGTTAGACAACATTTCAATAACATTACGTAAATCTGAATATTAATTATATATTTACTTATTCTCTCTATTATTATCTCAAATTCAAATTCAATTCAAAATCTAATCCTCTTTTCGTGACATTATTATCGGTTTATTGTCTCATATTTTCAATAAACACAATAACAATACAGAGAAAACATTTCATCTTTTGTTATATATTTCCTTCAAATAACTTGTTATTAAAAAAAACAAATAATTGATAACAAAGTTAATTAGTTTTTCATTAGATTAATATTAAGGCGCATATTATCTAGGTATAATTGAATAAAAATGTTCAAGTTAAGTCACTCAATTCTGGTGGGTATTAAATACTATATAATTATGTGATGACATTTTGAAAAAATTATAAGAGATTTCAATTAACTTTTTAATTGAAAAACATTATTAGCATAAACAGTGATATTCAGGGGGTATTCAATGAGTAATCAAATATCTCTACATTTTTGTCAAAAACGTCAAACCCTATTGAAAGGACATGTAATATAAGACCTGGTCTTCATTGTAATGCTTCGGTCATTGAATTAATTTTGTTTGTGATTCACATTGAATGCAATATAAGTGCAAACATTGAGACGTTTTGGTAATACTTATGGAAAAGTCAAACATCGATAACAACTCATTTACACATTAATGGCCACTCTTTACATAATTTGGTCGACTTTTGCGCCGGTATTCAACTCATGTATTATATTAAAGACAAATATAATGAATGACTCGATCCATCCATTCAAGCAATTCAATCGTTTTACATGACTGACCAAAAGCTAACTGTTCTTCAAGTGATAAAAGTGTAAGAATTATATAAATTATAAGATTGGACTTCAGGTGAGGGACAGACAGTTAATGTGTTAAAGAAAAGATGAAACAAATGCTTCAATATTTACAACAATTTCTTTAATAATAACTTCTTATATGTTATCAGTCAAACAAATTGACAACAATTTTCAAACAAAACATAAATTCTTCAAACAATTATCGTTTGATTATAAGGAAAGGTCTCTCATTTCATGTCACTAGACTCTAGACTCTAGAGTCGAGTGCTTTAAAAAAAAGTATAAAAGTTTTTATTTGAAATTCAAAATTCAAATATCGTTTGAAAATATTTTTATGATTTAGTTTTCAGTTTTTTCACTGCATTTAGTTATTTATAACAATTTTTAGTATTGAAAGCTTTAAAAGTATAATAAAAATCGACAAAACTTTACATTTTGTGAATGGATTTCATTTGAAGATAAAATGATTTGAAGCAAAAATGATTGTATGACTGAAGGGCTCATTCAAACCCATCGCTTGAGTTAACAGTTTTTCAACACTCTATTGCCTACTCTCCTCTCAAATCGACAAATCTTTGATTTTATTCAATAAAGTGTATATAAATTCATTAATTATTTATAACTTTTTCGCAATTATTTCAGATTTTAATTATTTTTGTAATTCAAACGTATTTGTGCTGTCATTAGCACTACCTTTCTCTCTATCTCTCCATTAGTTGATAGCAAAAGTGAGTTTGAATTGCATTTCAATTTGTTTGACAATCAATTTTGACTGTAAGGCATAGAAAGTAAATTATAAAAATTCTCAAATAAACTGAACATTTGATCCAAGGTTTTGCCAAAATTTGAAAACATTTTTATAACTCATTTTAGTTTTGTATAAATTTTGTATAAAAAAATGTTTCAAAAATCCACTAAAACTCATAAAATCAATGATAAATTTGATGACAAATATAAAAATAAATTGTTTTTTAATACTTATATTACTGTAAATATTTAATACACTATAATCTGATTGGTTTGTAGTCTATAATCAAATTTGAAGTCATTTTATGCTCTAATGACTAAAACTTTAGACAAAACTTATTGTTTTGACTTATAATGTAAGCAATGATTAAATGAATGCTTAGTTTTAGTCAATTTAATCCATTTGTACTAAAAGTAAAACCTAATCCCAGATCTAAATCTAATTTCAAACAAATGTTTGTAATGTTTGTGATGTTTGCGCTCTTTTTGTAATGTATTTCTCTATAAATATTTGATGAAAGAGTACTACCAATCCATTCAATCATCTCTTGAGATAAAAATCTTTATAATAATTGAATCAAATTCTTATTCAATGAATTAATTCAATGAAAAACTATTTAATTAAATAAAACAAAAATAATATCATTTGCAATGAATAATATAGGTTTAAATGATAGGAACTATGATCAGGGCAAGTTTAGATTAAATAATTAAATACTTATTGCACAGGAGTTCAATCATTTTGAGATATATTTTCAAATATAATTTTCAAGCAGTGTTTAGGCATTGGTTTTCCGAAGTGAGGCGTTGTATTTATGCTTGTTCAGATAGTCTTGTACTTGTTCAGATAGCTTTATGGTTATCCAGATTTTTTTACAAAATGTTGACTGCATTGCCATCTAATTAATGCTCACACTTTGAAAATGAATACAACATTTCGGAAAAAGAATCTGGATAATCATAAAGCTATGTGAACAAGCATAAATACAACGCCTCACAGAGGAAAAGCAATGCCTAAACACTGTAACAAATAATATTTTGTTTTATAGGTAACTGAATATTAAACTTAATTTTTCATTTGATTTAAGTTGAGTTTGTATTGTCCCAGGATACCTATCTTTTTATTTGGAGTATAAATTACCCAACTCAGATGCAATTTCTATAATAAGATGTTAAGTTATCTTATAATTAATACAAAATATATTTTTCATTTGATTTACTGTAAATCTTAAGGCAAATGATAACCAATAAATAAAAAGTGATTGACTTTGAGATAAAATATTATATTTGTTGTCAAGTGTTTCAAATGGTTTGGAAGTATAGACTGAATAAAGAAATTCAATTAAATTTTACGACAGTTTTCGTCTATTATTCAAAGATTTATTGATTAAAGTGTGAAAAATGTGAAAACTATTTAATTTATGGACAGAACTGACACACGGATTGAAAATACTTTCGGAAATGTGAATCAAAAACAATACGTGTCTATAGTTTTGACCATTATTTTTGATTACACACAACACCTGGTGTTTAACATAACAGGAATGAAAAATAAATGTTTTTTCAGTCATTAAGAAATATTTGCATTCAACTAAACATTTAAAAATTAATCAAGGTTAGACAATTTTTATATTTAACAATATCTGCTAGAACAAGTTTTCTTTGGAATAAAAATTATCTTAAATATCTTAAAAAAATAAAAATTTCAAAAATATTTGAAAATTGTTGCAAAAATCACTTAATATTTCAACTAATTCTTAGACATAATCAGTGATCAGAAGTGAGTTTGAGAGCACACGAAGAATATCATCGACAAAATTAAGCTCTTATTCTCGACACTCAAACAGAGTACAGGTTCGGCCCCTTAAGAAACAAAGTAATTCCTGTGCAATAAATTTAGGTTCGGGTGCCTAATGGCACGCAAAGCAAAATTTATATCCTTTGCTCTGTAGAGGAGATGAGAAAAGTTTGTGTTGTTTTATATAAACTCTTAAACACTCTCTATATCTCAATATTTTTCTTTTTATTTCTCTATATCTCTTGTTTGTGTCTGAGTTTCAAGTCCTTAACAGTAAAGGCTTTCCACCAAAAAAATGTTCAATAAAATGGTTTGGAATACAAATAAAGAGAAATTGTGCCAAAAAAGTGAAAGAATTTGTGCAAGTATTGCAATAAATTAACCAGGTTTCTTTTGTTTGATGCAACAGTAATCAAATTACTTGCCATCTCTTCTATCATTCTGTGACTATTTTGCCAAAGACTCCATTCCTTCCATGCCTTCAATTGACAAGCAGTTCATAGAGTAGTCTCTCAAACATCAAAATATAAGCGTTTTTTTTCATTTATTCTTTGCTAAACATTTGCCAAACATTTTTGCTATTAATGTGTTTTTTAGGGAATTATTTATAGACATAAATGTTAGCAAACTTTCGATTAGTTGTTGTGTTCAGTAATTCCTGATTCAAAAACGCCATTTCAAGAGTCTTATGGTTTATATAAGGTATTAGTCAACACATAAAGCAAAAAATCGTTGATTTTCTTCAAGTCCTACATAATTCCAAACCACTCTTCACTTGTATTCTCTAATCAATAAATGTATTTATAATATAGGTTTGGGATTATCTTAATATCATTTTTTACTCAACTTTAATACAAATATATCTTATATTTTACTGAAACTAATTAATGAAAATTTATTATTGAATTTGCGATGAGATTTGTATTATTTCAAATCAAATCAATGCATAGTTTTGCATAAAAATTTATTATTTATTAAATATTTTCAAACAAAAAATGCATTAAATATTTTGTAATAGAGATTATGAAAGCGATTACAAAATGAATAGAAATATTTAAAATTCATTTTAATTTAAAGTGAAATCATTTGAAAACAAATTTAAAGTAAATTTCAAAAAAGCAAATATAAATATAAGTGAAGTCTAAAAATATCTAAAACTATTCAAATCAAAAAGATTTCTAAAATAAGTAAATAAATTGTATTTAAATCTAAAAACTCAGCAAAAAATCTAATAACATATAAATGTATTTCTCTTATATTAAATTCTTATGTGAAAGGGATTGGTATCTCAATCATGAGTGATGACTGATGTCTGAGTAAATCAAATATATTTTTTGCAATAAAAAGTAATTGTTGACAGAAATCAACTCAAATATTGACTCAATAGTAAAATTTTTCACTAATTTCGCTCATTTTACTGACGAATCCAATGATATATTGAGAGAAGAAATACTTTTCCGCTATTTTTAGTTATTTTTTCATTTTGTTGACTCTTATCTCAACTTTAATCTCGGATATTGAGTTCAAACAAACTTTTGATAATATTTCAGAGAATTTTTGTATTGAATTGAATTGAAATTTAATCAAAAATAAATTGAAAAATACTCTGTCTTTGAAATTATTAGTGAATTCTTAAATGAGAGGATGTTTTTCATTGAATCAAATATAAAAATGAAATATTTATTTGAGATCTAAATTCCGATGCTTTCAGACTATACCTGAATAATAAACTATCGGTTCAGACATATCTGACCCTATCTTTGAAGTGTCCAAAAAATCATAAATAATATAAGAAATATAGAAAAGCAGTGAATAGATTGAATAGATTATGGATTAGATCTGAAGAATCTTCGCTTCAATTCATTGATTAAATTCCCAAAAATTGATTTCAATGGAAATGAAAATCGTATTTCAATCAACAAAATTCTGGTCCCAATTCCCAGCACCGTTAGCTCACAGTCTATGAATTGGTAGAAAAGTTTCCCTTCTTATCGAAACATTTCATGAATTCATTGATATTATTCAGGTGTCAAACAAATGATTATAACTTTCAATCGTAAATCACTTTTATTTGTGAAACTCATCTCATACTCAACTCTTAAGCAAAGAATTATAAGAAACACAAGAATTTAGTGAATTTAATGATGCATTTCGTTATGACTTTCAGTAGTTTTCATTTTTTTTATTATTAAAGGAAAAAAATGTTTTTCAAAAGTTTTGTTTAAAACTACTGATTGTTTTCTATGATATATAAAAGTTTAAAGTTTTTTTGTCTCAGAAATTACTTTTATTTTTCTTTCTTAAAAAAAAAGATTTAGATCTCAATTGAAGTGTAGTTTTGAATCGGAAGAATGGTTTACAGGAAAACACTTAATCTTTTCTCAATTGTGAACAAATCAAATGAAATCCTTATCTTTGAAAGTGATTTTGCAGACATTGTAGGCATTTATTTCACAAAAATTCAATATTTTCTATAAAATTGGAATTTCTTTAAATCCAATGAGTTTTTCATTGAAATAAATATTTTACACGAAAATTGTGTTTCAAATTATTTCTTGAATTTTCAAATCATTTCATATGATATATGGTTTGATATATTTTCACATAATATTCATTGCAATACTGTATACAAAGATATCGTATTTTAAATTATGGCAAAAAATAATCATATTTTTAATGTGTTTCACAAATGGGTTTAATTTTTTGGTTTGAATTTTTCAAATAAAAAGTATATTTTAATAACTTTCTGAATATTAAACAAATAAATTGCAATTTATATTCATTGCAAACAATTTTCACTTTAATAACAAAAAGTTATATCTTTTATACTTTTTGACAATTTTTGTATTTCTGGCAAAAATAATTGCAATAATATATCCAAACTACTAATACATTGTATTTTATATTAAATGTCAGAGCCGTTAATCCAAGTGTGCATTGCGTGTAAATCATAGCAAAAACATTAAGACTTTTTGAAATATATTTTCTTACAAAAAAGTGAATATATTTTTTACATAAGATACTCATTACCCGTATATTGAAAAAGACATCCCTGTTCTCGCTCATCTGAAAATGATAACAAATGACAAACAATTCAATTGACAACAAAGCAAAATATGATTTATTAGATTTGAAATTAAGTCTAAAACACTTAATGATTTGATATTTAATCACATTTTTTATTTAACAGTCATTTCAATCGTTTGTTTTACTTTTTTGGTTGAAAAACAAAATTGAGTTTAAGTTTAATTGAATTTTATATCAAAACATAAAATATTGTTATCTTTACTGAAAAATTGATTAAAAGTTTCACAACATTTGAAAAATTACTTCATTTAATCATTGTTTTCAGTCTTTCAGATAAATTATTGAAAGATTTTTCGTTGAATTTATAGTATTAATGGTTTAAATCAAATACAACTCAAACTTATATTATTTATTGCTTTTTAAAAATTTATTGAAACGAAAAACAGTTCATTAAATATAAAGAAAGCAATACTTATAAACTTTTTTCACACAAACTCTCAATTCTCTTCACTTTTCCAATACTTTTGGTATATTTTTCAGGTTTTCGGTCGAAAATAAAGTGAAAAAAGATTTTTAAAAATATTTTCCTCAAAGTATTGGATAAATCAATGAATTATAGCTAACTCTCAAAGTATTTGACATTTTTTTAGATTAGAATTTTGTTTTAGTTGTTTCTGACCTAAACTCAAGTCATACTCCTTTCCCTCTCTCTGTCTCTCACTCTCTGTCTTATGTCTGAAATCCTTTACTCCAACACAAATCCATTTGTTATAAACAGAGATCTTTTGAAAATATTTTAACCTTTTCTTTAGAGAAAATTTATTGCATTTAAAAACTCTTAGTTTCCGTTAAGGATAGATCTGTTACGGTATTAATAGATTGTTTTTTACCAACATTGACAACAAATTAAGTATATCTCAAGTCCTCTGTGTTTTTAATCAATTTTTATTTAATTCAAACAATTATAACAAATGTCTTTAATATTTCATTTGTCAAGGATTTGAATCAATTTGTCTTTATTTCAAATAATTTGTTATAAAAGCATGAATTGAATGAATATTCAAAACTTACAAAACCAGACAAACAATTGATTTATTTTTTTACAAACTTTAATTCAATTTTATTTTGTGTTTCAATTCAATAATAAAATGCAAATATAGTTCACAATAAAAATATATGTGTTTTTTTGCTGCAAAACTTTTCATTAAAAAACTTTATATAAAATGAAATTTAAAAATAAAAGCAGTCTTTCATATCACATGAAGAAAGCATTTGAACACAAAAATAAAATTCAATTTATTGTTATATATTTTGAGATAAAATTCAATTCAATTGTGAATTCAAATAATCAATTATTTTATTTTATGACAACACAAGTAGTAAACAAAGTTTTGCTTATAATAAAAATAAAATCAATTTTATGAAACAAATCACTAAAACTTTGATCTAAAATACAAACTCATAACTCATTAATCAAAAGAAGAGAAGAGAAGCAAAAAATTATATATTTTCTCATTCTTTGAGAAAAATTATTTATTGAATGATAAAAATGATGAAATGTTTTGAATTGAAAGTTTAAAAAATCAAAAGTTTATTATCACTGATCAGTAAGTCTTACATAATTCATAATTTTATTGATTTTCCCTCTCTTTTGATATTTTTTCTTAAAATATTTTTTATTCAGAGTTTTGATTGGATTCAGAAATAAATAAAAATACGATTGAAAGGGGAATAACATTAACAACACTTTCACTTAAGCTAAAGGTTTGGACACAACTGTTGGCACGAATTCATAGCACTCTATATTGAAATTGGATTCAAAAATTGGATGAATTCATACATATATGCAATACTTTTACATATAAATAGCCATTTGATGTCCATTTCTCTTGCGATAAGACATTGAAATATTGAAGAATTATTTCAGTATTTTTCACAATACTCTAAGCACTTGAATGTCATTCTTCTGGAGAAGAGGTTATGTTTGTATCAATGATTTCATTTCCTTTCTATATCTTTGGCCACAAATAAGTTTTTTGCTCCCATTCCGGAAATTTCGAGAGAAAGTGATCACAAATCATGATCTCTGGACTCAACCATAACTTATATATCCATACAATATATGTATTGAATTAGAGTTGAGTCACAAAAATAGTGATTGCCTTCACTGAAGAAACCCATAAATAAAGTGATGTTTACTTGCATTGAATGAAAGCAGAAATTAATGGAATTGTGTTCTCATTACTAAAAGTTTTGAATCAAATATCTTAATAAGAAATCTCATAAATATAATAGTCTTTTGTCCTATAATTGCATTATTTGTATACATATTTCCCTTATGTTTATTGCATTCAATAAATTGATTGTATTTTACAAAAATATTATTTCAATTATAATTCAATACTTTATTTAGTTTTGGTTTAAATTACAAATAATTGTTATTATTTTTAATTAAATATAGCATAATATTAAAATAAATTTTATCATTAACTCTTTTAAACTTTTATTAAAAAAGTGATCAAGAACATATAAAATGATGAGACATTTAGTCTAAATATTATGTAAATTATATATAAATCAATGACTAATTCATAACAACGGAAACATAATTTACAGTTAATACCAATGAGTACTAAAAAAAGATTGAATTAATTATATGTTGTTTAAAATCTGATTGCAATGAATAAGAGATGGAAATTGAAAATAAGGTTTCAATGATAGCATTGATTAAAAACAATTCAGTTTTTACTTCTTTGTAATGCCTTTCTGACAAAATATCCTGACTTTTGATACAATAGACTAATTAATTGTATTTAATGCCTATTAAAGTAATGTGTGTTTGTGTTTGCCATCAAATTAATAAAACAGTATTTTCTCATTATTGTTACATTATATACAGTAAAATATAACCTTGTTAAAATTTATCTCAATCGATATACTTATTATTTCTTTCCTTACAATGAAATAAATGGCAAAATATTTAACATTTAATTTCAACAATCGTTTGACATATTATAATAAAAACAAAATATTTCTTTCTATGACTTATTGTGTAATAAAGAATGTATTAAACATTAGAAGTGAGACAATAGAGAGCACATACACGAGATATACCACATATACCACATACCCGTGCCGTTAGAGAAATAGCGAAAAGTCCAGTCCTGTGGCGAAATCATTACCCAAAGACTTTTCGGTCATTTTTCAAAAAGTCTTTTGCAATATAGGCGTCAAATGAGTGCAACTTTTTGAACTAAATATGAAATATTGTTATAAGAAGTGAACAAAAGTCGGATAATGTGTGAAAATATGTGAAAATTTGTGAACAAATCAAATAAATTGAGTTTTACTTCATTTTCAAAAGCATTTTCTTATTTGAATTCAAAAAAAAATTTGTTTTAAAAATAGATCTTTGAATAAAATTTAAAAGTTTATAAAAGTGTGGAATCAATACTTTAACCAAGATTATTTTACAAATACATTTTACACTGAAATATAATTTTTAACATTTGTTTCAGTATACTTTGATTTTGTCTTATTCTTAATCAAATTATAACATTTTAAAGTTTAAACCCTTTATCAGAGAACTCAGGGGGTCTTTGTGTAAAGAGGTGAGACTTCATTAAGTACTCGTCAAACAAATACAATTGTACTTCAAATAAAAACATAATAAAATTAGATATACTGTAAGTGAGGACACATTTTGTCTCAAAAGAAAAACTAATAACTTATAGTTATTCACAATTTAGAGGGAGTTTAAGCATTACATAAGAATTACTATAAGAAATTGAAAATCAATTAAATTAATGGTATTTTCAAAACAATTTTCAAAATAATTTTCAAAACAACATTAAAAGCAAAAGACAATGAATTATCAATCGTTTATTTTCAACCAGAGTGATTAATTAAATTGTTTCACAAATGCATTCATAGATTCAATTAATTATACAATTGTTTGCCATTAATCTCAATAATCTTGAGATTAGACTTCGGTTTCTTTAATCGACAAAAAGGTTTTCTCGTATAAAAATTTCTTAAACATAACATAAATAAAATACAAAAGTGTTTATAAAAGTAAAATAAATGATCGGTTTATGATATCTTTCTCTTTTGACTCTCATGTTATTTATGACATTGTGTTTCATAAGTATAAGGATTTGTGGATTTTTTTATTGACTTTGATTCACATTTAAGAGCAACTGATGACCGTCTTATCAAAACCCCTGTTCCCCGTGTTTTGCCATTTGCTCTGAAATGAATGAACGACTTCTTTGATTCAATATTTGTTACTTACTATTGGATCATTGAGACCTACCAGTCCTTCACCAACCCTTACAACAAAGGAATAGTGTTTTCTTACAAATAAAGACAAAAACCTTTTGTTGAAGAAAAATATGGGAATTATTTCTTATTTTGTGAAAATTCAGTGCAATTTCAAACACAAAATAATAGCTTTAATAGTAATAGTGTTTTCAGTATTTCTTTTACTACTCTTTCTCTACTCTTTTAACAATAAGTTTTTGAAAGTAAAAGATCACAAAAATAGGAAAAATTTAGAAGAAATGAGATTCAGATTCAAAATAAATGTATTTCTGTATTACATTTTGGGCCCAAAATAGGCCCAAAATAGGCCAAAACAAACATGAAATCGATTTTTCGCTTCTTTTCTCTATTACTCGAGAAAAAGAAATATTTGATAGAATAGACTGCAATAAAAGATCCATTACTACAATCAACAATGACATCAGACCTGACAGTACCTACCAGTGCCCTAACTATGTCCTAAGTATGCCCTAAGTATGCCCTACCAGTGCCTAAACTACAATATTTATTCGATTATTTTAACCTAAATTACCGGAACTAATAATCAAGGTTTCTTTACTATACATACAAAACAACAATTCATTAATAGTTTTGTGGAAAGATTTCACTATTTTTTGAATCTATAGTTGAATTTAGGTTTACTTTCAATACATTTTAAGATTACATAAGACATCAGAATATTTAAACTCATTGAATACTATATGAGTTATATTTGAGGCACTGGTATGGGGTATGTGATTAATAATCACTGATTATTCACTTATGTTTGAGTAATATATTATCACTAATAATAGAGATTATAAATTAATTGCAAAATAGGTTTGAATACATCTTTAAGTAAGTGATCTCTAAATCATAAAGTGATAATCAATTACTGATTTAATTCATTGGTTATGTAAATGAAATAAGGGATCGGTTATAGAGATATCCAATGGGTATAGAATTTTCAGGGTTTATACACTATGAGGACTACGTTCCCCCATTTCGGTCTCAAATCCCATTTCATATCACAATTTGATTTATAATGTTTTAAATATAAAAATATTTAAATGTACCTGAGTGCCGGATCAGTTGGTATAAGTTAAAGATGCTTTGGAAGAATCAAGAGTTGAACAAAAAGGAACAAGAACAAAGGTTCTCAATAAAGTACTCATTATATCAGTATTCGTCATTCAATTTGGTTTTACATGTATTTTAAACAAAAACATTTGACATTAAATTATATTTTAATTTATAACTGATTTTTTCATGAATTTTATATCATTATTGAAAATAATATCAATTAAACAAAACTTGAATTTTTACAAATATACTGATAATTCAAATCCTGACATCAATTGTGAAAATATTTATTGAATGAAAAACTAAATAAAAATTGATTTTTTAAAACAAATTATCGGAAAAGCAATTTCATTGTGTGATTGCTTTCATAAATAGATTATTTGCAATGAAATACAATTTCACATAAAAACCTTAATATTAATACAATATTTCAAACAAAAAATATTTTCAATTTTATATTTTTTCATTATTTTCATGTCGTCAACAGTTTTTTGTATTTTTTGTATAACATATAACACTCTTTGGTTTAAATGTTTCTCCATTTCAGAGCTCATTAAGACTAAGCTCTCAAACAAAATGTCACATAATTTGAGACAATATAATGCATTCAAACCATTATTTTATATTTCTTTTCCTATTATTTTAAATTTTGAACAAAAAGTATATTTTATTTTTAGATTTAATTTGCAATTAAATGGCTTTCAATTGATTTCTTTGATTCATATCATTATGTTTGTGACCAAACAGGGAATCAAAATAAACGAATATTTATGGTTATTATGCAATTTCTAGATCTGCAAGAGATAGACCTTGCTCAATCTGCAATTAACTTAAATGCCATTTCTTCTATTCATAGAAATTTGAATAATCAGCAATACTTTAATCTCCAAACATTTTTACAAAATTGAAACAGGATACTTTAAAAGTGTATCATCTGATACAATGTCTATAGATATAGGATATGTTATTTTAATTCATTAAAGGCTTTGAAAGCAAATCAGAGATAAAAAGAAATTTTATTTAATTATTTCTTATTTAAAATGTTTGTAATTATTGATTGAATTTATTTATACTTTCAAACAATACATTACATGAGTTGTAAATTATTATAAAAATGATATGACAATCAAATTGACATTGATAATTACTACAATCAATATTATTAGACTCAAACATATATTGTTAGCAAAATCTCAATATAATTTTGAAGCTCTTATCAGATTAAAAGCAATTATTAGATAAAGACATTACTTTTAATGCAATTCTTTTGTCATTTCTTCAGAGATATTAAAAAAGAGCAGATTATCAGTGGATTCAATGGTTTTAACCATTATTTTCATTCATATATTCCCTATCACTGACTCTGATCTCTAAACAATTGCATTTTCGTCGCAAACTTTCTGACACTTTGTGTGTCTTTGAGTCTGAGTTGTATTTATGTCATGATTTTGATTATGCAAATCACACTCTATTGTCATTTCAGTCAACTCTAACTCTATTTAAATATTTCCAATGATATGACAGTAAAGACAACTTTCCTTTCAAATACAAGTCATCGATATTTTCCTTTGAATTTTTATTTAGTTTTTCTTCAATAGATTTTTTTCCTGAGTTTCAGAATAAGAAGGCAATCATTAAAATGTGAAAGATTTAGATCTCTTTCCTCTTTTGTATTATTGCTTTCATTGCATCCAAATTCTGAATTCTGTTCATTAGAGTACAGAATATTCTTGAATTGAATTGAGAGTACAATAGATAATAGATTTGAGAAAAAATCTTCTTTACATTCAATACATTCGTAATTCTTGTAAAATTCAAATTAAACTAAAATTGAATTAAATCTAAAAAAGATTCATTGAATTCAACGTATTTATCTTATAGTATAAAGAGCACCGGGAGGTCAACCGAATGGTCTTATATTTTCATTTGTAAACTCTTGAGTATTACGGATATTAAAACTTATGGATAGATACAAAACAATTACAATATATGGTATAATATCGCAGTATTGTGTGTATACACAGGAACTACATCCATAACCCCTTTATTTATTTTAGTATAAACTCTAATAGACTTTATTTGAAGTATAAATAAGCCTTTCCTCTGATTTGATTATTTTTTGAGATAGTATTGACATAAATATTAAGATTTTTTCATTAATTTTGTTTTATTTGTAATAAATTAAGTGAAACAACGAATTGATTGTAAATAATCGTGAAGTAAAACAAATGAAAGCATTGTTTGGATATTATATTAAAGCCTTCTCTCAGACTCTTAGTTATTATAATAAGTGTTACTATTATTTGATTAATAGTTATATCAAACAAAAAGTCAATTTCTCAATAACTCATTACTTCACTCAATGACTGAATCATTGATTTTTAGTTCATATTCACTATCAATACAAATAAAAGTCTGGAATCTATACATCAAATCCTGTTTTCAATCACTTTGTATTAAAATTCAACAAAAATTCCCAAAACTATTGAAAACATTATATTTTGAGAAATATTTTTATTCAACAAAATACTAATGATATTCTTCTTATGAATTCAAGAGATGTTCAGATATTTTGCTGAAGAATTGACTCCATTTGTATGCACTGTCCCTCCCGTGCCTCCTATCACAGCCATTGGACTCAAAACATATGAACTCAGTTAGCATTTTCTAAACTAATCTTTTTTATGAGGATTTTATAACTTTTTGTTTTTTATATATAAATGACTCAAAAATATTAAAGAATTGTTTAGAAATGAAAAAGTTTTTGATGTTTTGATGTTTGAATTGAGAAAAATAGCAAAACTAGCAAAACATCAAAACATCAAAAGTAGGAATGACTTGTATTTTGTCGTTCGTGTGGTTCAGCACAAGTCAACTCAAAGTCACGTCTATTCTTCAGTTCATATCAAAGTCGACGAAATGTCTTCTGATGTCAAATATTGTGTTGAAATTTTTGCTATTTCTAGACATTCATGTCCTCAATACCAGTCCTCAGAGTGTTTGAGTCACTATCACTAAAATAACATTCTCTTAATTTCTATCAAAATTTTGTTCCCTTTTTTGTCGGAAAACTATAGGAAGTGATGGGAAGTCATGCCTTAAATTACATTAAAAGCAACCGATAATGTGATAATGACTGACCCAATGGTTCTCACAGTTTCTTCTTTAATGATTGATTGGATCGCAAAAACTTTTTCATCTCATCTTATAATGCAATAGAGATAACACCTAAACAGGAATCCAAACAAAACTTATATAAAAGACTTTTCAGACAATTATTTCAACAAAAAATGTAATAATTTTAATGAATAATCGATCAAATGATATGACATTTCCTATGAATGCTTTGCTTTTATAAATCAAACAAATCATAATAACATGAATTCCAGGGGGTATACAGTCAACAACGGGGACATATAATATATCCATATTGCACTCACAGGTGAAGATTCTGTAGACATGTTTTATTCTGAAAATAAAAAACCTTGATTATGTTATTTTATACACCCTTTTGTTTGTCTCAATTAAATATTAATATAATATAAGAAATTATATAATAATTAATAAACTCTTAAATATTTTGTTATAATTTCGGTTCAAAACAAATTCAATGAAAATATTGTTAAATAAATAATATTTTTTGTAAAAATATTTAAATTATTAATAGTTTAGTGTTTAGATGTTTAGTAACAGATGTTTAGATGGTTTGGGTTTTTGGTAAACATTTTGATCTAATTTTTACAAAAAATCATTTGAATAATAGTTTTTATGTCTTTTTTCAGTAAAACAATAAATTTTAAGTGATTTTAAAAGTTTTAATGAATGTTTTGTTCAGTTTTTCTATTTTAAGCTTTTATATTAATTTATAAATAATTAATTAAATATACAAGGTATTATCCAATATTGATCAAGCTGTCTATTTTAATATACAGAAACCAGTATTCAATATTTTTCATTAATTAAAAATATAAATAATTTAATGCTTAGTAAAATATCCTATTGAATACATTTGATCTTTACTTTGCATTCAACTATTATTACCATGCTCATTAATGCATACAATAAATTGAATTTAACTTAAATTACGCACAACTTATTCATTTTTTTATTGAAAATTAAATTCATTTTATTTATTTTGAGATATTGTGTAAAACATCTCATAATCTTGATAATTGATAATTAAGTCTACTTATACTAAGACCTAGATTATGCCATCAATTCCTTTGTTTTCATGTCTTTTCACAATTTATATAAAATTTTCTTTCAATTGTTTATAAATTATTTCAAAGAATTTGAAAATAACTTTGAAATGACATTTGATTTTTGTTTTAATCGATTGATTGCTTATTTGAGAACTGAAAACAAATGAGTTGTCTATTGATTGCAATAATTAATTGGTTTGTATTGAAAGTCATTACATCTTCTGCCGAGTCATCACTTGTTTTGTTTTTCTGACCAAATGTTATAAAAGTTGTTTCACTTATTATAGGTTTAGCTCTTTTGGTCATTTGTTTCATTAAGACATTAGCCATACTTAGAGTGCTCTCACGTCTGTAATTTAAACCAACAATCAGTTTATGTTAATTATTATCACTATTTTGTCTACAAATCCTATTTTCAATTCTAAATGACCTTTCATTTAAGTAAGAAATCATTTCATTTCAACTAAATTTTCAAAATATAAAACCAATAATTTGTAAAATAATGTGTTTTAACTGCAATTAATTGCAATATTTTACGTAAGTTTTATGTACAATATATTAATATGATCAAGTACAGATAATCAATTATAGAAAAATCAATGATTCGCAACCAAAACCAAATTATTCTTCAACTTCTTGTGATTAATACTACACTTACTCTCAAACATAACATTACTTTTAGTTTCTTTTTGAAGCGATTTTCTATTTATTCATACATTGAATCAATTTCTCTATAAATACATCAAATATATACACAATTTGTCATAAATTAATTTCAGGTTATCTTCATATGTGATAAGAGATCCCATGTTATATAAGACATAAATTATTGCATACATTATATCAGAGAATATTTGATTCCAGTATTGATCTCAAGAATATAAATCTTACTGCTATTATAGAGACATCTAATGTCTGTCCACAACAATAATATATTTGTGTTAACTTTGGTGAAACAATTTCAATTTTAATCTTGCTAAGATTTCAATTAACAAATAAGCAATATTTATATTTTTTATCATCAAGCACATAATAAGCAATTGATTAAAAATAAATAGTTTCAAACATTAAGCTTTTATATTTTATTTATTTATTTATTTATTTGTACGAATAATAATTTAAATGACCAATGTCAAAAGATTTCAAATTTTATTTTAGTATTCATAATATAAATTATAATCACAAATGATTTTTATAAATATCTGTATTATTTGATTTGTATATCAATTACATTTGAAAAATTGCATAATTAGTTGCAATACTAATAATAATTTGTATTTTGTTTTAAATTCATTGAATTTTTATTTGAATTGAAATTTTATGAAATTGTTGTCAAACTATATATTAATATAATATTAATTCAAATTAAAGGCAAAATAATTATACAATAAATCAATTTTTATATTTAATATTATTTGAATCGTTGTTTCAATTTTATTTTGAGTCAAATATTTTATAAATAATTGAATCAAATGGCAGTTTATCTCAAATTTATGTATCAATTTGGTTTAATTATCATTTAGTGTATTTAATAAATTCATACAATTACCATGATACAAATAATTCTTTGTAAATCTTTACATAGCATATAATTTTAAGTTCAATAATCTTAAACTCTTAATTAATAATACCAGAAATCAATGATCCAGGTGGGATAAATAAATTAATCATTTAAGACCACCAGAAGCACTCGTATTATGAATTATGAAATAACCCAATAATACAAATGTATATAATTTTGTAAACTATAAAATGATTTCAAATCTAAACCTTATTATTAAATAATTATAAGTATTAATCAAAAATACAATTCAATACAGACTTTGTATAACTCTTTTGACAAAACATTACATTTACTGTCGTTTACTTTTAAATCCTTTAAAACATGTAATTATCACAGAATTTGTGCCCAAATTCTCACACAATTTGTTATTTTGTTTAATCTGTTCTTAAATTAAATAATTTTATGAAACAAATATGAAATCAAAATCAATATAACAATAGTTTTGTTGTTGACTTCAAAGTTAGAAAGGGATCCGTCCTTAGGGTCGGTGCGTTCACGACTGGCCTTAACTAAATTGTTTTCAATGCTGTCTAAACCGGTATTTTGCCGATCATTTGAATTATTTATGACTTTCTCTGTTTGTGAAACACTTTCAGTGATTGATTCGGATTCAGAGGAATGGCTTTTAACCTCAAAGTAGTCATTAGTTTCTGAATCTATTTTATTGTTGTTTATTGTGCTTTCATTTATTGTTTTCTCCCTTTCCTTGAAAACATCTTTTTCTACCAAAACCTCCGATTCCTTCAAAACCTTTTTCTTATACAAATTAAGGGTATCTTCGGTCTCAACACTGGTCTCAACACTGGTCTCAGCGCTGATATCATAATCCTTGGTCTCAGCGATGTTCTCAGATGTCAGGCCAGAGTTGGGAAGACATATATTAATAATCGTTTGATTCATAACAAATGTCAATAACTTTGTTTCGTCTCCGGACTTAAAATCTCCCAAATCTTGGATTAAATTACATTTCATTAGTTTTAATTCCCGTCTAAACAGTTGTCCAAAGGTATGGGTTGTGTTACTCAACCAAAGCAGACGACAATCGCATTCAAGTCTATTGTCTTTTAGGAGAGAAAAATATAATTTTAAATTCAATTTAATATAAAATAATTTATACAAGTTAAATTAATTCAATTAAGATTCTAGTGTGAAAATGATAATTAAATGTCCAAGGTGTCTCTGGAAAAATTTGTGCTATCAATAAAAGTTATATAAAATAAGAAAAGACAGAAAACAAAAACAAAAATAATAAATGAGAAGCCATTTCATGAGAACTATTATGAAAATATAATCATGATCATTTCCTGACCACTGAAATTTTGTATTGATTTGTCTACCAATTGAGACAAATAAACAAAAAGTCAAGAAAATCTCCGTTACTTTACGTCTAATGTATTAAAAATCCTTTTACAAAGCTTTTATCATTAGATTTGATAAAAACCAAAGCATTTTTATATCCGGATCTCAACATAAGAGGGGTATAAATACTTTTCACCCCTTTTCCACATTTGTTAACTTTTCAATTGATTCATAAAAGTATCGATCAATAGATAACGACAACAACTTTGTAGACAAAAATTGTTCAGACATTAGGAATAATAGTCTTATATTTAGGACTAAATAATAAAATAAATTATTTTTGCAATCTTTGAGTTCAAACCAAACAAAATATAAACAAACAATTCATTTGATCTCAAGTTTTGTTATTCTTTTAAATATAATATTCTGTTTTACTATTGAAGCGAAAAAATCAAATAAAGTTTAAAAGTGTCTGAAAATTGCAATTTATAGACAGCTTTGAACTATATTTGACTTTTAGATGAAATATACAAAAATTCAATGAATTTCAAGAATTTCATTGATTTCTCAAGTAATCGATGAAATGTCAAATAACATTCAGAAAATTTTAAAATAGTTTTACAATTGAATTAAATTTCAATTTAATATAACTTTTAGTCATATGAAGAATATTTACTGAAATATTTGTAATTAATTTCACGAATCAAATGATATATTATATAATTATTTTCTGACAAAACATTAATAAAATGTTATTTTTTTAACACTTTAATCAAATTTTTACATATTTTAGTAGTAAATGCTTTGTTTTTGGCTGTTATTAACACTAAATTATCAGTTATTCAGATCAGGATTACATTTCATTGAAATAACATTGTTGTAAATTATTATACAATTCATACAAACATTTTGACATTATTTTAATTAAATTTTTGTATTTTATATAAACTCTTAATAATAAATTCAATTCAAATAAATTTCAATGTTTTCAAAGAGTGTTTGTAAAGAATATTCAGTCCATAACTGCTTTTATAAATGGCATTGTATTGAAATAAAACACCCTTTCCTCAAATAAAGTCAAATCACCAAATATTTTAAAAACATTGTTAAAGCCGTTTCATATAAAAAAAATTATTCAATACAATGACATATCTTTAGTTAAAGTTTGAATTCAATTTCAAACCAAATAAAATTTTTATTTGTTTTATTTTAGTTTAGTATTGAATAACAATTAAATGAAATACAACTGTATATAACTATTCTCTCAATTGATATGTAATTATTATTTGTGGTAATGTTAAACATTTTTTCAACTGATATTTGCTGTATATTTTGCATTTATAGTATTATTAATGTAATGTCAATCCATTAGACAATAACTGATTGAATGATAGCTCTTATGTCATAAGAAATCATTTTTTGTTATGTTTTGACATTAAGTCTAAAAGTATTCATGACTTAAATGCAAATAACATAATAATAGACTTGACTTTCACACAATTATTAATGTTTTTATTGCCCACAAAATGATGACATTTACTGCTTGTCTCTCATTTGATCGCGTGTTTCACTATTTGTTTAATTGTTTGCCACATATTAGCGATTATTCAATAAATTATATTTTCAATGACTTTTTATATACATATTGTGTATTAAATTCAAAGCAGACATAAACTGATATTATATTTCACTTCAAGTGTATGTCATCAATGAATTTAAACTTTTTAATTTGTTTAAATTTTATCATAAATTCAATGCTATTTTCATTCAAATTAAATAGTATTAAAAGTGAGACTCAATTTCATTGTAAAAGTATTGAACAAAAAATATTTGATACAAAACTCTGTGGGCGAACAGCACTGTAATAATAATGAGAAATATTTGTTGAAAATCATATTTTACATAAAATTTGACGGAAAGGTTTAGATTTCATATATTTTGTTGATTAAGACCTAAAATTCAAAGAGTGATGTGATATGATGTGGGATTCAATCGGTTATACCATTACTCATGAAAATACATTGAAAACATTATTTTCTCGATTCAATGATTTCTAATTTTAAATTATGAATCATTTCATCCGTTCAAAAGAATTTGCAATTTTTTCACTTATTTTATGACAATTTTGGGACTTTTTATAAAATATAACTCACTTTATGTTTGAATACAAACATTCATTCACTAAAACATCAATTTTTTGTTTGTTTTTTAAATTCCTTTTTTAGTCTTTAAATCTATTTTCTAAAAGTTTTTATTATTTTTTATACAATTCTTACTTTAATAGCAAATATTTAATTAATTGAATTTAAATCTTATTTAAATGAAAGTCTTTATACATTTGTTTTCATTATTTGAGTAAATGAACACACATTTAGATGAAATGCTTAAGAATTGTATTCAACACTAAAATATTTTGTATCCAAATGTCTATTAAATTAATAAAAGTTTAAATGAAGTTATTTTATGTCAAATCATTGATTGAAATGCTTTAAAATAAATGAATTGAAAAATAGTTTTCACATCATTTCAACTCATTTGCAGTTTTTATATAATATTTATTTAACATTAATTGAAAAATAGGATAAAAACTCAGTTTTTATATATATTTCCGGATTTTTATATTTTTAGATTTAAATATAAAGGAATTAATATAAATGTTAAATCATCATGCTCATTTAAATTTGTTTATACATATATTTCATCAATTGATGAAATATATGTTTAATATAACCTAAAATACGGTCAATAAGTCATGAAATATAAAAAATAATTCACATTTTCTTTGACATCGTTTGAGATTCTCGTCAATAAGTGAAATGAGTTTTCTTTAGTAAATGTTTGCCTTTAATAGAGAAACCAAATATACTTTTATTGATTTTCTAAAATGACTAAATGTACACTTGGTAACTCATTGATCTAGTATACTTACTCTCTATGGGAATAATAATACTCTGTACAATATATCTCAAACAAAATCTCAACCATTGAAACATTAATTTTATTCAAAAGACAAATAATTATAATTATATTCAAGGTTTAGCTTAAAATCAATATTTTAGACATAAATCACAGATATTTTGCTGTTTTTTAGTATTTGTTTAAAACTTAATTAATTAAAGCTTAAAATTAACATAAGTTTTGAAACTATTGTTTAAATTTCATTTTAGTTTTGATTTTATACCAAATATAGAGATTTTGATTTCAATTGTTTTTCATATTATTCACAATCACTTCACACAACATTTCAATGCAGAGGTGGAGTCCGTATCGATAAAACATTGAATAAAGTAATGAATTGTTATATTTTTCATACATTTTATTGCTTCTATCAATTGATTGTCTATAATAAGGGGTTTTCACAAATGAAAAAACTGTGGACTAGTTGTAGATATAATGAAAATCTTGAGACATAAATGAAATGAAATAATAAGTTACAATACAATTACAACTGAATACAAGAAACGGTGAATCCTTGTGCTAAGTCTGGAAGTGTGGGCGAGACTGAGATCACTATTAGTAGAATTGAAAACATCAAAGGTCTGTCACTTAAACGTCTGAGTACTATAAAAGACAGCACATCTGCTCATTACAAGAGAGAACATCAAAACATTCTTTCATTGAGTCTATAATACAATAAAAAATTAATTTTTGAAATTTGAAACATAAGGGGAGTTAAGGGGCGACACAACAAAACAAATCTAAATTACTGTCGTATCAAAGGTAGTGTCGTTTGAATTTTTGAGCGGAAATGATCCAAACATTTCAAAACATCTCAATTATAACTTTATGGACAGTAATAATGATATTAACATTAAATTGCTATTAAAATATAAAAAAATCCCAAAACAGGGGTTAATATACTCTAAATGAATGACTTTAATGATTATATTACAGTATTATTGAAGTAAAACATGGATTTCAGTGAAGTTGACAGCACTTTGAAACCAAATCTAATTTGATTTAATTCACACTTGTTTTCACTCATTTTATAACTAAATGTAAACCAAAATAAACTTTTATTTCATAAAATTTGATTTTATTTTAAGCGATGAAACTTTCATTGATTTTACTGTTAATGCTGTCAATCACTCAAATTATTTGTGTATAGTATTTGACAATAAATTAGTAAATATAATAATGTTTTGCGTGTTTTGAATCATTTGTGCATTTTATCTAAAAATGTTTGAAATAAGCGATGAATTTAAGGAAACTTTTAGAGTAATTGCTTTCTGAAAGAGAGGACAAACAGCTATTTCTAATAGCACTTACATTTCACTCTCACTATTAGCCAAAGATTTTCTCTTCAAATATAATGGTTTTTAAAATTAAAGTGTTAGAAATGTATTTGTGAATAACCTAGGTCATATTTTTCTTAAAGTGAAATAATTTTGTAAATTTTTCAAATGTTTTACTTATTATTAAATTAAATGAAAAATATTTTAAACAAAGTTTGAATTATTTTATTGTTTTTGTTAACCATTAGGCACTCATTGAACTGAAAATTTTGCAATTTATTCAAAAACACAATTATTTGCATAAAAATAGAGTAATTTATACTTAATTTGTTCAGTTTTGAAATGCCTATTTACCTTGTACATTACATAACAATGTATTATAAAACAACCCTTGACTGTCCATAATTTAAATTAAATGCTTTTCATTTATTATTTTGCGTATAAAAGCATAAAATTTTTAATAATAGGATTGCATTAAAATTTTATTGAATATTAAAACACATTATTATTACTTATAATTCAGAGATTTATAACAAATCTCTTTTAATCAGAGTTTTGGTTGTTTTCAGTTTTGGCTCTAAAGCTATCAAAGATTTGTCTCATTTATCGCTAATTTTATTGAAAACTGTTTTAATATTTCATATTTTTATAACTCATTTCCAAATCTAAGTCATATAAAACTGAGACAATTTATGAAATGAATATTTGGGTCAAAAATAAAAGTTTACATAATTTTGATAACAAATTGTTTCTGTTGTCATGTCTTCACTGAACACAACACTAATTTTTGAAATACCCCTTAAAATAATTTCAATTCATTTAATTAATAATTTTTTGAACAATGTTTAGGAATAATAATAAATATTTATTTATTTATAATTGATTTATTGAAACTAAACTCAATTGCATTGTATTAACTTGATTATTTATTATAGGACTGATCAGAAACAATTAAATGTTTAACTCTGTTGGAATTTTAATTGAAATTTTATCAAGAATATGATCTTTTTCTCAAATAAACTAAAAACACAAAAACAAAACATGAGTTTAATTTACGACTGAAAACACATTTGAATTATTACTTCTCGTATTGTTTTCCACAAAAGATATTCCTATCTCTCATAGGGTTTACAAAATTTATTGATTTTAACCTAATATAAAAGTTTTAGTGGTTATAAGAATCTCCAAAAAATTTATAATGACCAAGATCTCTTTATCTCACATTTTTCTTCTTTCTTAAAATTTATTTATACTTTTTACTCTTTATCCCTTTTATATACATTTTAAAGTTACGATGTGTTGAATAGATATGATGTCAACATTGAAATATTAGGTGTGATATACATTTGTTGACCACTTTTCTACCCCTTTGTTAAGTATAAACAGTTATCATGATTTGATTTTAAACAAAGTTTTGAATCAATATATCGCTGTTTTATAACATTTACATGATTTAAATGATGAAATGTTATTTAACTCCTATAAGATTATTTGATCAACGATTTCATTAAATAAAAAATATGTAAAACAAAACAAAACTAAGAGTTTTTGTCATAAATATTGATATAAAACCGATGATAACTGAAGTCAAACAATCAATCGATTAAATTATTTTAAATCAATTTATTTGGTCTAACATTTCATAAAACAATTATTTACTGAATCTTTAAACTAAAACTTTATTCTAATTCGTGGGTCACTTCAATAGGGAGAGAGAGAGAGAGAGAGAGAGAAAGAGAGAGAAAGAAAGAAAGAGAGAGAGAGAGAGAG
>JAQGAT010000568.1:0-27741 GCA_034687845.1 Pantelozetes paolii | reverse complement strand
CTCTCTCTCTCTCTCTCTCTCTCTCTCTCTCTCTCTCTCTTAATTGTCATCAATAATTAGAATAATTAACATTTGAAGCGATTTATTGAGTCTATTGTTGATAAGAATCTGTCTTTTTGTCAAGAATTGAGATTTTATTTTCTCAAATCAATTAGAAATTAAATTTTATATCAAAAATAGGGGTATTTTTGTTGTTATAGAAATCTGAGTACATTTTAAGGCGTAATCAGTAATATGTGATATAAATCTATAACATTGAATAAGACCTTCAGTAAATATGGGGTAACTCTTAATAAGGGGGTTATTTAATACCTTTTAAAATTGTCTTCAATAAATATTGAATCAAAAGTTTTGATTCAAAACACTTGATGTCTGTCTATCTCTTGAACCTACTGTCCACTCAAACACTTAACAATAATGAGTTGATTTGATTGCTGTAATGAGAGGATTACTCTTTTGCTTTGATCCCAACCCTCATCACAACAGTTTGAATATTATTTTACTTTCAATTAAAACACATTTATATTCAATGAAATTGAAACTAATATTTAATTACAATAAAAACAAATCAATAAAAAATACGTCAAAAAATGTTTTCTCATATTTTAATGAATACTAAATATATTGAAAAAAAATTGAATATAAAATGAAATCCTTTTAATATTTTATGTTTGTTTGTCACAAAATATTTTTATATCAGTGTCTCTGAACAACAGAAACATATATTTTTGATTCTCTATATTTATATTCAATGCATAATTGAACAAGTTAAATTAAATACACAAGAAAATGCATTTAATTATATTGAAGAGAAAGTTTGCGTGCTTGCTTAATAGGAATTGGAATTACAGAAATATATCAAGGTGAACAACAGACTATCATTGCAAAATACCATAACAATAAGTAACAGTAAAACTGATATAAACATTACTGTATAACTTTATCTTGATAAGAGATGCAAGTGATTATTTTACACTGATAACTTTGCCACAGTTTTGTGTTTCAAATAATTTAAACGGAAACTGAAATTATAGTAATCGACTCATACCTTGTTTATAAATAGCATAAAAGCTGAATAAACTTCTCTGTAATTAAGTTGTATTGAAAGTACTGTTCATTTTCTACCAATCCATCCACTGATTGGAAGGGGTATTCAAATACAGTCACAAAATATACTTTTTATAACAAATATTCAATTTATTGGCTGTTATTCAGAGAAATCGCTTATATTTTTGTGTATTTCTTATCGATTTTAATCTTAAAATATTTATAAAGTGTAACAAAAAAAAGTATTTTATTGAGAGTTAGAAAAACAGTTGACAACGAATTAGTTTGTTTTCAAAACGTCTCTGAATATTAAGTGAAAAACATTTGGTTATCAAAACGGTTCTGATAATTATCACTCAATCCGTCCTTTAAGTGCACAAAGAAAAAAAATCTTAAATCTCTAATAATCCAGACATTAAGTGCAAACCTAATCAATGAGAGCACAGGACATATAAACTCAACAATTTAGTCATTTTTTGCATACATTTCACTTTTTCCTCAACTAATTTAGATATTGTTTTATCAAATGCTCTTTACATTTATATTCTTGGCCTTCAATGAAACAAATTCAGACATCTTTTACACTGAATTCAGACATCAATTGTCAAAAGAAAAATAATATTCAAATAATTTTATTTCAAACAAATTATATGCAAATTAATTACAAAAACTTAATTCAATTCAACTATTATTGACACAAAATATTTCAATTATTGTTTTATTGGTGAAAACACTTAAACTTTAACACATATAACAACAACAGCAGAAAAATAGTAATAATTTATTACGACTTCATTTGAATAAAATTTTATTGATTATCAAAAACTGTTTGATTGATAGCACACACACTATAAGTGAAAAATATATTCAATTTGAGTGAAGAGAAAAATAGTTTCAATTGTTTTGCCGATAATTTTAATCAATAGAGTAATTGTAATCCAATTTCAATAACATTATAACTAATTTGAGTGAAATAATTATCTCTTCATTATTTGCGAGTCATATATAAAAACACATAAAAAAAGTATTTTCTCATTGTATCTCAAAATTCATATAATATTAACATTTATTGAAATAGATTTCATTCACAGACACTGTTGTTGACATTAAATGAGTTGTTCCGCAAACCTATAGCATAGGAATTATCAGTCAATGAAATACAGTATATGTTTTATCAGTAATTTTTAATACATATTAATTTATTTCATGCCATTTGTTGCTAATCAGAGATGTTTTTCAATATTTCTCTTCACTTATGACACCAAAAAAGATTTGCTTATAATTTGTTGAGTTTTTGTTCATCAATATTGACAAATGATTTTTGTCTCGCTATTCAAGCAAACGATTACTTTGTGTATTAAGTTATATAACATTTTCTGCGATGATTTCAATCGCCTATTGTTTTCTCTTTTTCAATAGTAAGTGATATAAAAGTAAATTTTAACACAGTTTTTGATTTTGAGGTTAATCTCTAAGTAATGATTGTTTTAAAGTGATTGTGATTTTATAATAATGTTTTTCAATCTTTTAATAAAGAGTTTCATTGAATAAATTAATCGCAGAGAAAGGGAAAGGTATTTTACATTTTTGCAATTCACATGATTTTTCGCTTTTTGACACTTTTGCTTGATTTACAGCACAAGAAAAACGACCAAAACTTTCACTCAATTTCTTATATTAAAGATAATTATTAGTGAAGGCTTATAATGTGAGTTCAGTTACAGACTTGAGATAACAGGCAACTTATTTATCCCTTATCTGTCGGATCAAAGTCTGAATTACTGTTATACCACTAAATTATTTATAATTTTGTTCAACAGATTTGTGAGACTTTAGGCCAACAGTTGGAAAAATGAACAGAATCATAATGTCCAACAGTTACCAAGTGTTTGATCATGAGAATGAGTAGGGTGAGACTCTTTTTCGTACTTTTATTCTAACCGAGATCTTTTTTAGTAATCAGTTTTTAATTCATAAGATTTAATGACTTTTTCATTCATTTATTTGAATCCACTGTTGAATTCAAAGGTTCAATGTCTCTGTCAATCAATTATTAGTATTTATAAACAACTTTTTGATTAAAATTATGATTCTTTGAGATAACTATTCAATGGTTTTGTGAATTCAGTTATAATTTTGAGTAATTCTTCAGATATTATAAGAGATTTTCATTTTCAACTCAAATGAAAGTGAAAGTAAAGTAAGAATATTCTTATAATCAATAGTTTCATTGAATTTCATTCAAAACGCAAAATATTTCTTACAATTACAGCCAATATATTCATTACCTAACCTTCAATATGTAGTGAAATTAATGTGAAAACTATTAAAACACTATATATTTGTACAAATAATTCAATAAACTTTGCATTTTGTACCCCTTATTGAAAGTGAAACTATTGTTATCTCAAATACAAAAATAAAACTTTCATTTTGTCGACTTTTTATCCGTAATTTTAATTATCATATCTCAAAGTATATTGTAATTTATAATAAAGAGAGAGAGAGAGAGAGAGAGAGAGAGAGAGAGAGAGAGACCGTTGACAATAAGTACATGTGTTGTTATATTGCAGAGAAATATACATAAAAATTATTTAAAAGTTATTTTGTTGTCTCTAATAATTGAATGCAAAGCAAGCGTCTGATCCCTAACTACAGTGTGTTATATCTGTATTCAATCATAATGTCTACTCTCTATCCACAGTCTCTCCCACTCTGTCTAACGGCTCTCTCTCTTAACTGATTTCTCCGATTCTCCCAATTCTGTCGCTAACTCTGAAGTCTTTGAAAAGTGTCTCCGAAAGCACAGTCTCATAGCAACGGGAACTACATTTACGGCATTTCCAAAGCCATAAGAACTGCATTTTTATATTCCGTATATAACACTCAAATTATATGATATCTGCAAACATACGACAACTACAGTCAAAACTGTATTCATTTGTTTCACTGAAATACAGTTTAATCTATATTATCGGCAATTGTTAACCAAAAGGTGCATAAAAGTAGTTATTTCGCAAACTATACACAGATATACCCCTTATTATCAAATCTTATCTGTAATTGTGATTAAAGAGGTATTCATTCACTTTCGCTCAGTATTTAGAGTGCCTTGTAGTCTACCATCGCTCCTCGATTGTCAAGCGTAAGAGCACCGGTATATTCTGGTTAAGTAGACCAGACTGTATGTGTGAATGGTTTAGATGTATGGATGGAAGAGTGTCTGAGCTGTTGGCGTATGCGTGTGTGCCATCGAACCAGGAAGAGTCTGGCGCTAACCTTATTAGTTGTGCTCCGACTATGACATTGAACATTGAGGAGAGACTTATTGCCGGGAATGGCAGAGAATTACACTTAATATATAACAGAATATAAATATATAGTTCTCAAAGAGAGCACACATTTGTCAGTCAGTCCGGAGTTTGTGTCGAAAGAGAGCAGACTTTCCACAGATTTTTGTTGAGACTAAGGACTGGTATTTTATTTGTTCAACAATTTTCATCTATTGTCTCATCTCTTCACTGACTATATCTCACTGTTATATAATGAATGCATTGAATATGTTATATGAAAAGTGTTGTCAATACTCCTGAAAACTGTTGCCTTATCTTCAAAACTGTTGCTAAAGATATATAACTTTAATATTAAAAGTGCATAAAAATTAAACCGATATTTAATATCTATATTATATCACTGTTTAAACGCATTGATCAGCAAATCTCTCAATTCATACCAGTTTTTTGTTACCAGAGCTGAAATACTCTTCTCTGAAAATGACAGTAAACTCTTCGCAACAATAAACTGGGTCTATTTAAATAAAAGTAGATAAAGATTTCGTAACCCTGTTTAGATAACAAACAGTATAGCAGAGAGCATATGAAGAGCTTATCTATTGAATTGATTATTAAAACAAATTTTCTGGTTTAATAAATATTATCTAATCTTGGTCGATAAATTATGTACTAAAATGTATCATTCAATGTATTCAGTGGTATATAAATCACTTATTTATATATCTTCTGAACAAAGTTCGCTACAAATGTAGCATTTGGTCGCAAAAACACCATTAAATCTATACACTCGTCGCTAAAGTTTGTTTCTGATCACTTCAAACAAAAATATTTTGTCCGGTGTTTTGAACTTTATTTTTAATTCAAACAAAATGTATGAATATTTTAAGAAATTTTATGTTTATTTCAAAATTAATTTTTAATCAATTTCTTTGAATTATTTATTTATTTTCATTTAATTAATATTTTATCGCAAAATCTTTTGTTATAAAAATAGATATTAATATTAATTGAAATTTATTTTTCATCTATTAATTCATAATTCAGACAATTGTTGGTAAAAGACATCAAAATCTGATCACAAACTTAAGAGAAGAGAGAAATCTTTAAAAGATTTTTAAAATCAAAAACTTTTTTGTTAACTATTAATGAAATTGTTTGAAACACTTCGCGGTCGAGATATCAGTACAGAGAGTATGGCTACTGTACAACAGATTTCTGCACCGGTATCTGACCCTAAATCAATCGCTACAACACTTAACAGACAACTGATGGGCAATATTTCACTTCAGGCGACAACCAATTCATCAATTAATGGCATTAATGATCACTCAATGGACGTCAGTGTCCGCAACGGTCATCCGCAGTCAACAGTTGGCGGTTCCCGGAACCCCAAGTGCTCCAAGTGTCGCAACCATGGCTTTCACGTCCCTGTTAAGAGTGAGTATATGATCAGAAACATTTTTCAATTCACTTGTAATTCATTGATTTGAATCAATATTTGTTTAACAACTATTGAGACATAAAATCGTTTTCATTTTGTCTTTGTGTTAATATTTCCAAAATATTTGTTAAACCTTTTGTTATATCAAAAGAATTTCAATAGATTTGCCGAAAATTCAATTCAATGTATGCTTTGCTATACAAGTGCTTGAAATTTAAGTTTTAGTTATTTAGTGTTATTTCAGTCTATTGTTGGGAAAAGACTGACATTTAGTTCAGAATAAGTTAAGAATGCTTTTAATCGCCAAAAACTAAAGTATCAAAAAAGTTACGAAACATTCAAACGATTAATAGTTTTATTCAAAAAATTTTAATCAAATATTTTCACTGATTATAAAAACTATTGAAATATAACTGTATATAAAAGTTGTTATCGCATTTTGGCAACGATTTTGTAATAGAGTTTTATATACCTATTGATAACTCAATCTAATTATAAATATTCACATACTTTTCCACTACCAGTGCCTTCAATATCTCAGTTTTCACTTTTCACATACCACTGCTAAACATATTATAATTGAATTCAAGCGTTCATTAAAATAATTATTTATCTCTCAATATAAACAGTAATTAAAATCAGTTTTGATTAAAGTTTTATTAAGAAATCAAACGTTAATTAAAAGTTTGAATAAACATTTCAATCAATTATTTATTGTTTGAAATATTTGTTTCAAAATATCATTTAAACTATATTTCCTATGCATAGACCACAAGAGGTTCTGTGATTGGAAGGACTGCCGGTGTGTTAAATGCAATCTCACCGACGAGAGGAAGCGGATAATGGCTGCACAGGTGGCTCTCAGAAGACAGCAGCAACAGGAGGAAGAGTTGGGAATCACTTGTCCAACAATGAGTAATGGAAAGCAAGATATTGTCAACAGATCCCGATCCCCAGACGATATTGCTATCTATAACGAGGGTTCACAATGTGAGTCAATCATAATCTTTGTTATACTTTACATATAACTTATGATATAAGCTATCATTTGATAACAACTTGATTACAATATAATAACTATTTTTATTCACTAATGATTACAATTTGAATTTATTTTTGACTCTTTTTTATTCAATTTACTCTTACTTTCAGAAAAAAGTGTAAATGTTTTCAAATTTTATATCGGTTTTCAATATTCACTCAATTATTTGTATAAATCTAATATTATTTTGTTATTTCACTGACAATATTGTCAATAATCTAGTTTAACCAGTTCATCAGGGGGAAGGGGGAAAGGGGTTCTGAATATTTAAAAGTAATTGAGTTCTCAATTGAATTGAATTCAATATTTTTATCGGTTTTTTTCTGGAAAACCATTTGACAAACACCTATTGATAATAATCTAAAGCCTTGATATACCGTAGACCTAGAATACCTGTACTTCATATATCGTACCTTTCCTTGAGTATCACAAATGATTAATAGATATCAGGGTATTATTTGGTCAACAATTTGTATATTTGTATTTACAAACACATATTAACTGATTGTCTTCAGACATGCAATCCATTCATCAAAAGTAGTAATATTTTTCAAAGTTCAAGATTAAGTGTCTTTTTGTTTAATAACTTCAAAAATAACTACAATTTCTTACATAATATCGTTAATAATTATATACAAAATCAAAAGTATATAAAATGTTTGCTTTTATTTGTCTTTTTTTCATTTCCTAAGAAAATAAATGACTTTTAAATTATTATTTAACAAAAATATTGTTTCAAAGATTAATCATAAAAAGTTGTGAATCAATAAAAGCAATAAATTATTTATGAATAATAACTCAAAACTAGTTTTAGTCTAAAGTAAAAATCATATAAAGTATTATTCCCTTAACTATACGACTATCGATTGAATTATACTTCAATTTGACTTTTATTTTATAAATAATTTCAAATAAAATATGAGTAAAAATGTTAACAAATGTTTATATTTGTTACAAATTTTGATATTTTATAAGAAATAAATATTTTATGTATTCTTCAGGCGATGAGTGAAATGTCTTTTATAAAACCCTATTTAAGAAATAATCTTTAATTTTCTAATCAAGTGATGAAAAAGTTTAGATAAAACTGCAATTCATTTGAAATTATTTATCAATTGTTTGAGAAAATAACAAAAATATAAACATTTTTTCATGAATTACTAGAAGATATGTAATTTGACACTAAATACGAGAAGTAGAGTTACCAAGCTCACGATATTGAATAAGCTCTTATCTGATGAGATGTTAACTGATTTTAGTTTTCACACATAAACCACTTGAATGTTGTCATAAACTGATGGGAATTATAGATCAATAAACTAAATAACATTGTCTTCAATTAAGTGACACCCGATCTGTAGTGAAGTTATAATGTTTGACATTAAAGAGAGTAATAATTATTTGTTTCTCTGCTTTTTGTCGCTCTCTTTCTGAGCCAATATTGTTATCAATATTTTGTTTGACAAACATTAATGACTTTTTTATTTGTCTTTATTGAGTGCCTGTCTCTCTATAGCTGTACTCCTGTACCACACTATAAATGATCTCATTATTAATCGACTCATTATTATTGACGATTTTTTTTGTCATATTTTGTATTTTCAAATATAAATTGTTTTTCAATGTTGAAAATTAATTTAATTTTTTGCGATTCGTTATCATTATTACAAAATTCAAGCTCTAATGTATTGAATTGTTTTTTTCCTCAAAAGTTTTATTCAATTACCGATATTTTCATTAAAATTTTGAGAGAGAGGGAGAGAGCGAGAGAGAGAGAGAGAGAGAGTCACAGAATCTCAAGGCTGACAAACAAAATATAAATTGAATCAAAAGTTTTATTTTAGATCTGAAATGCAATTCAATATCCATTGCATTGTAGACAACAAATAACTCAATTATTTATGACTTGTCTATAATATGTCTCGTCTTTTGTCACGTCTATTATAGTTTCACTAAAATTTTAATCAAAACAAGAAATTCATTATTAGTTTTGAATTATAAACACACTTTCATATCATTATCTCAATAAAAGAAACAATTTCTGCCATTGTATACAATAATTAACTCTGAAATACAGTACCTGTTTCAGATAACCTTGCTACACGCGCTGCAACTAAAATTATTGCTGGAGAGTTATCAAGCAGTTTTAAAATGTGTAGTTATTTCTCTGTTTCAACAACATTGAGATGATATAACAAATTTTGATGTTAGAAATTACCAATCATTGAAAACCTTGTTTAGTTTTTTATTAGATAAATATTTAAATTTTTAAAATGAACCTGAGTCCAAGCTTGTGCTCAATTGCACGCAAATCTCATTACAAAACAAAAACTATAAGTAATATAAATGTTATTTAAATCTCAATTAAGTTATGAATATATAAATCAATAATATTTTACTTTAAGTAAAAATTTATGAAAAAGTTTTTTATGTCTCAAATATTTTTGTTTAATATTTATATAAATTACATTTTTTTAATGATTTTATAAGTTTTATACAAATTTTATAAATATATAAATGTTTTTAAAGTTTTAATTGCATTGAAATTGTTTGAAAAGTTGTTAACATTTTAGACTTAATTTTAAAGCACTTGAAGTGAGAAAGCGATTCATTTAAGTCTAAACTTCAAACTTAAGATTGAAATTAACATCAAATGTGCAAAAATAGTCTAAAATTATTAATCATTTGCACAAAAACTAATTAAATTAAATCCCAATACTAAGCGCACAGGTATAAGAGGTAACATAAGAGGAGAGGGTATGAAAACCAATGAAATTAAAAACTAACACTAAGTTTAGTTAAGTGTTTGAGTTTTGTTTAAGTATTAAAGTTAGGTATCTTTAGACACCCTTTCCCTCTACAGCATAAGCCATCAGACATTTTGATCCCTTTCCCCACTTATTCCAAGACATGACCATTGATTGAGAGGCACAGACATTAAGTGTTTGAATAATAGCTGTAAATAAATGTGAAAACAATTGACAAAACGATTGAGACTTTCATTGACTTCACGTCTGATTCACATTTGGTTTACATTTAAGTTAAATGTCTTTTAAATTAAATCAAAGTTCAAAACAAATGCAAAATTAAGTCTCAAATGAGACAATGAGTGCTCAAAATGACACTGTTTTGCAACAACTGAGACAACAATCCCAAGAATTGGATCAATTGATTGACTTTCAGACCAAACAAATCCAATCGACGACTACTTTAAGACATTTTCAGCAATCGTTTAACACATCTGTTGACCAATTGATGGCTGAACTGAAGACAATTGACTCAGAATTGGATTCAATTAAAGATAATTATAAGTCGTTTAGCAGACAATCAATTGCCAGACGTTTGGATCAATTGGTGGACAGTTTCGGTAACTTTCACTCAAATACTGATAATGTGTTCAAAAGTTATGACATTTTGTCGGAGTTTTACACAAAATCTTTGGCAAAACAAAGACAATCAGAGTTTGAGTCAAAAGTGTCTCAATTTGAGACACAATTACTGAAGAAAATCAAAGAAAACAAGTCTTTAAACCAAAAAATCAATGATTTTCGGCCCAAAATGTGTCCACAATTGTTGCCGATAGCAGTGGTCAACGCCACCGACCACTCAGTCAATGGACTGTCCTTTGAGACCAAAAACATTAATAACTTTTGTTATTTGAATGACAACTGTGTTAATGAAGTTGTGGTCCAATCGGCTGAAGACCACAAACCAACCAATGATAGTGATGTCACTCAAGGCTACAGTGCTATCAATAAATCATTCAATTTATCAAAAGGTCTAACAATTGGTTCGGGTTTTCACTCATTTGTCAACTCTTTCATTGAATGTCTACTTATTTCTTGTATTCATTGTCTATAGGATTGAGTAATGACTTAGAGGTCACACAAGAGGTTGAGATTAAGACTGCACTCAATGGCAGAGGATCTGATCTTTTCTCGCATTTTTGTGAAAATTGTTACAAAAGCTTTGCGACACTTCGTGGACTCCGAGTGCACACGGCTTTAGTGCATAAGAAGTGATTGGACTTTGAGTTCAATTACAATAAAAGATATTTTTTGTATAGAAAATTGAAACAATTTTTTGACTTTAAGTTTGAATTTTATTATGAATTCATTTCTTATGGAGTTTTTGCACGAATTATAGACAAAAGGAAATGATTTTCAGTTCAAAACTTAAATATAATAACAATTTATTGATTAATATTTGTCTCACTTTTAACTGTATTTCTTTTGTTTGAATAACTTTTTCAACATTTCATATGAAATAATATCTTCAATGAAAATAAAGACTAATTGTTTGAGTCATTAATTATAAACACAATAATTACTAATATTGACACAAATCTGCTCTTAATTTCAAACAATAAATTAAGAAATGACTAATTTTTACATTAATTTGCTTTCAATGAGAAAATAAAACAAAAATAAAAACAATTTTCAAGTATTTATAGAAATTTCTTGTCTTTTATTCTTCAGGCTCTTCGACATCGATGACCAGCACTCCGACCGCCAACTCCATGAACCAAAACCTGGCTCATAGTAACAACACTACGCCCACTAATAAGCCGATCCTAAGCGATAAGATAGCAAAAGCAAACCCCGACTATGAGAGTCATGCGAATCAGAAACAACTGATGCAATGGTATCGAGAGATTTGGGACCGACTGTCCAACAATTCGCTCGAAGACGTCGCCCGGTTGGCTCTCATTGCACTCCTAAAACAGATGAAGGATTTAGACAGCGCTGTAATGGCTATAATCGATGGCAAGTGTTATACAAATCATTTCATTTGACATTACTTTTTGAAACACTAATTGTTTTAAGTATTAGTACTTTAGAAGAGATTAAAACATATTTATTAATGAAATGTCTTTTATTTTGAAACTATTTAATGAGTTTTAAAATTGTTTTTTGTCTACCTTTCCGGTAATACTCTCAGAGATCAGTCAATGTTTTGTCTGAAATCTGAGCTTTTTATTCTCTTCCGCTGTTATAGCACTGATACTTGAGTTTTGCTTTTGTTATATCCAAACAATGCAAACATATTTAGACCTTTTTCTTAGGGTTTGTTATCGATTCTGTCTATTAGTGTATAACAACTGTTGCTTTCAAACAACTATCAAATATTTTGTTTATCTTTTTTGTGCCAAATATTTATTTTAATAGCAAAAGTGTATTACATTAATAGTGTATTAGATTTTGTTGGAGACAATGGTCGACACAATAGTAGTCCCAAAGCCTTATAAATAATTCCTTAACTCTTATATAAATTATTGGACTTTTAGTTGAGTTAATTCACGGGAAAAAGCGCAGACAATATGTCTCGACCACTGAATTGAAGTCTAATTACAGCAAAAAACTACTGTTTCGCCGATTTTTCAATCAACTCTTGATTTGATATAATATTTATTGAAATGTTTTCATTTGTTTTTGTATTTTATGTTTTATTCAATTGTTTTACTTATGTATGAAATTTTGAATAACTTTTTTTCACTTAACTATTGCTTAAAACGGATCTCATTTTGTGTTTCAATTGTATAGCAGTTTTGATTGAAATTTGAATTTTATATCACTTTTATATTTATTTCAATTTTGCGGAAGGTTTTCATTAATGCCAGTCATTTGACAGACATTGAGTAACTTTTTTTTTAGTTTCACCCAAAACCCTATATTATGTTTGCAAACACACATAAAATATTTGAAAACTATTGAATAATTTGTAAAATTCCGTAAAATATCAAATGTAATAGTTTCATGAGAAAGTAGCCCTGAGTCTATATATTCACTTCTCATGAGAATCACTGAAATCAGATTATTTCTGCAAAAACTTCGTTAATGTTTAATGAATTTGTAGTTTAGTTTCAATGTCTTTTCAAAACAGACTTAAAGTTAATGATTTTAAAACAATTTTTGACTTAATCTGAGTTCTGCTTGAATGTAATCTTTTAGTAGCGAATAATGGGTTCATTTTTCTGAAATAATTGTAAAGAAAAATGGATTTTATATAACGATTAGAGCGGAAACCCCTTCACAAACATTTCTGTAAATATTTATAAGTATTTCTCTTAAGAATCGTTGAAATGAATATATATTTTGTCTTTTTCTGCGAGGGTTTGGGAATAGGATTTGAGCCTTGTGTTCAATATTTCAGATTTTTGCCGAAAATTTGTATTTTTTCATTGAATTTTAATTTCAAAAATAAAACTCAAATTTTAAAGAAATTAAATCCAAGTTTTAGTCTCAAAACACTTATTATTGAAGAAATCCTCTGAATATTTAGTGAATTTATAATTCAAATCAATTCTCGTTATAAAATGTTTGCAAATATTCTTGAATTAAATTTTTATAACATTTTTAAAACATTTATTTATTTAAAAGTTTTTCTTTTGCTTTGAATTTCACATTAAATATATTTTTATTTAACGTTTCAATGATTTTCTTTTCAAATATATAGCTTCAGAACAGGTGTCGGCTATGAGTCAGATGTCGCCGACACCGCCGGCCAGTAATAACTCCAACACAAGCAGTGATTCACCGCCAGAAACACCGGTTGCACGCACTGGTGCTGTACAACCACTATTGACACCTTATTTAGAGATGGCTTTACATCAGTCCAATTGGACACCGCGTCCATCACATCATCTGAACTACAGCTACAGAGCCGGCGGTCCATATCTGCCAACGCCGGTGCATATAAAACCGCACGAGTGGTCAGCGCCCCCGTGGGCTCACAATTTGTGCACTTCGGGAAACGAGCCGTTATCACTGGTCAGTTCACTGAGACGGGGCTTAGCCTTTAAGAGAGCATCAATTACTAGTCACTCACAGTCGGGGTCTGTATCGCCTGTTGAGCCATAAAATGGTTTAAAAAAGACGAAATTCAATACAATTAACATTAAAACAGTGAAAATGAGTGAAATATTTGTTGAAAATACTCACTGTTTTGGGAAACGATTTTCAAATCATTTATAATTTAAAGTCATTTTGTATTTGAAAATGAATTTTCAATTTTGAATATCATTACTGAGTATTGAAATCAATACTAAAATTCATTATAATTTTGTCTCTTTTTTATTGAAATATATGTCAAACAAAATTATATCAAAGAAACTACCGGTGCTATGAGTGAAACCCATTACTGATATTTTCAGTCTATTTTAATGTTTAGATTTTTTTTATTTGACAAAATATCGTCACATTTTTTGTAGCAATACTTTAATAATTCATTTTTGATGTCTATTTCAATATTGAATCCAATATTTGATTCACAAGAATATCAATAACTTTTTTTTTTTTTATTTTATAAGGGGTTTAAAAATAATTCATTCAAAAGCCTATCAATTATCTGATAATTAAGGAAATGATTTGAAATCTATATATATATTTGATTCCAATTTATTTTTACCCATATTTTCAAGGTTTGAGATTTTGAATGACTGTTATGTTGAGTATAAGAGGAATTCATCTAAAATTAAATTACTTAAACCCCCTGATTGACACAACTGGGAGATATTATCGATAGTTGTTCTCTAAGACTGATAATAAAATATAATATTTAATTTACAAACGATTTTTTGCTTTAAAATAACTTTTTCTTCAAATGTTTTCATTGAAATGATTCTCAATATTATTGAAAATTAATTTCCAATTCAGAGCTGAAAAAGTCATATAAAGTCTTAATTAATGTTTTATTGATTTTGAATTTATTGCTCATATAATTGATTTTGTTTGACGTAAATGGAGACTGAATTTAGTGTTAAATAGTAAGCATCCCTTTCCACCCAATGATTATAGGCTATGATTATTGAATCACCTTTTTGTCTAATTTCTCAGAAATCTATTTGTCCATTGAATTGCTTATAAAAAACAGTCTTAATTGAAGTCAAACAAAAACAGACCCAAACATACAATTTGCTTTTTCTTGGATGAAAGCCCTGACCCTTGAAATGTTACGCACAAGACATGAAAAGCAGAAAACGGTATCATTTGATGAATTCCTCTTATTTGCCAAAGTATTAGTTCAGAGTATATATGGTTTTGTTAGTGAAGTGAAGAAAACAAGAGTTTAAATCAAATTTGATGTTAAAGACTAATGGCCTGCACTATAAACAAGGGATTGTGTGATATAATAGATGAAAGCATTTAAACATAATTTGAAAAACACTTAATATCTATTCAATCGTGAGATAGGTATCCAATATTTACTGCACATAATGTGTGGCTTTTATTCAGATCTTACATCAGATATGATAACAGTTTTACGTTGTTTTCAGTTTTATCTCTTGTTTTTATATTCAATTTTAGTTTCAGTGTCGTCTTAGCGATGAATAAGGGGTTAGTCTTAAGAAGATTTATTTTTTACTACTTATTCATAGACTGTTGAAATAGTTGTTATTATTTTGCATAATTAAATGTCTGGAAAATGTCCCTGGATGTTAGTGTAGAAAGGGGTTTATTGAGAGACACTATCTCAACTGCAAATATTTAATATTTGCCAACAATTAAGTGTATAATTGACAACAAATTTTATTAATTATTGATTTTATGTTAAAATTGATGACAATTTTAGTTGAGTTTTAAAATTAATAAACCGATGAATAGTATATAAAAGTTTTGTCTTTAGTATGACTTAACTATTAGTATGTTTTTTGAGACAAAGTATTTGTCGTCTAATTGTGTGACAAAAACATAACAATAAATATTTGATTTATCTTTCAATAAGATATTAATAATGAGAAGTAACTATTGATTCAAATGTATTAATACATGATTTTCGTCACTCTATCGACTGTTTTGTTTGTTTTTAGGACTGAAACTATGTTTTCGTTGAATGTATTGAAGTTGACATTGAAATTGAAATTGAAATTGAAATTAAGTATTGAATTGTTTTCTCATATTTGAGTAGATTTTAATGCATTTTCAAACTCTAAATGCATTGATATCTTTAAAAATGAATTAATTTGTGATAAGATTTGCTGTGATTTTAATGAAGCGTTTGAGAGATAATATTTTGAGCAAAAAGTTTCAGTCAAATGACTATTTGGTGTAAAAGAGTGAACTGAAAATCATTTGAATGTTTTGTTTCAATTTTTATGTGTTTTTTAATTGAGTGACAAATACAACACTTATGTCATAAAAACCGAGTCGTGATATACTTCCGGTCAGTTGTCCCGGAATACCAATGTTAAGCCACTGAGAGATTGGCATTGAATTAAATTTTTACAAAAAAGAGACAATGAATTTGATATAAGACTATCAAAATCCCCAATCAATCAAACCGTCACTGATTTGCGAGAAAATCAAATCTAAACTAAAAAACAAATAAAATGTAAAATATATTCATTTTTTCTTTCTTTCGTTTCACTAATAAATTGATAATTAATTTGATTATCAAAAGACAGTCTTATTATGAATTAGACTCTAATATAATGAATATCTCTTTGAATTATAACTCAATTATTATAATTAAACTCATTTACGGAAAGACTATTATATAACTATTGAAAATGAAATTTTCACAAAATGTTTGTCTATTTATAGTTATTATAATAATAAACCATTAATTTCTCAATTAAATGACAGATTAGGTGACAATTTTCAAGTCATTTATTTAATTATATAAAAACGAAGAAAGGTTTTCTAATATATATATATCTTATAATCAATACAATTATTATTATTACTATTATTACTGTTAATCAATATTAATATTGTTTCATAAGAAGGAGAAAAAGTGAAAAATTATATTTCATTTGATTCATGGCTTTCAATGAATATAAAAGTTAAGACTAGAAAAAAAATAATAAAAACTTTAATTGTATTCAAAAATAAATATATCATTGAATTATTATTGTATTAAATAAATCCAAAAATTATTTGTCGCACGCAATACGCAATACCAGAAGAAAACCTTTTGAAAAAATGAAATGTAGTTTAAAATGAAATCTAAAATAAAAAAAACTTTTTTTCAGTAAAAGTTATTTTATATTTCATATTTTCATCGATTTTCTGGTGAGTAATGAATAAAAACTCATTAAATGATAGTTTATTTGAAGATATATTTTGTCAATGATTTTCAACTCAATTATTGAATATAATGTCTGAATATTATTGTTATTGATTTTCTCCAATAGGAATCCTAGTCTAGGATCTCATTTAATGTGCCAGGAACTGTCTCAATTGTCTACTTGGTACGACCTTGGTAATGAATATTTTCCATAAAACCCTGTTTCAAATATTGATTTTATGGAAAGTTTATATTTATTTAATTAATTTTATATTATTTTTAAAAAACTTTTGACATTTATATCAAAACTTTATTTCAATGGCCAGGAAGTCGTGTTAACACATCCGTCACTACACAAGACTTAAGATACACTTCCCTTCAAAATAGACTTAAAATATTGGTAATTATATCATCAAATAGTTTGTTAACTAAAATTGATAACAAATTAATTGTATTTTTATTTAATAATTAGTTATTTATTCAGTATTTTATTGCAAACCTGTAAATAAATTGCATAAAAGTTATGCAAAACATTGATTTAATTATTAGATATAAATGTCTAATAATATTTGATATAAAAAGTAAATGCAATGAATTTTATTTATAAATGATTGATGTTTTAAAAGAAAGACTTATTTGAAATAAAATCAATGATTTGTTTAATAAATGTTTTAATGTTTAGTAAAATCTATATATTTTTGATAAAAAATTTTGAAATAAATTATAAATTAGTTATTATTTAAATTAGATTTTAATCTATTTTGAGATTTAGTAGAAATTGTTTAATCTGTAAAATCAATACTTTCAGTCAAAACATAAACATCAGGAACACTTTTCTAATTCTATTTTCAGACAAAAATCTGTTGAAATATTTCAGAAACAATTGAATCACAAGTTTTGATGAAATAATTCAAATATTAACTAAAGTCTGGAATAAATTCAGTGAACAAACAAATTGTCTGTTTGTCTATCTGTCCGTCTTTCAAGTCATCGCCTATTCATACACAGTGTCTGTGCTTTAATATAAGCGCTAATATTTGCCAACAATACAGGTGTTGAAAACAGATTTAGGGTTTAGTTTCTGATTTAATTATATTCTTTTACTTTCTATCCATTCCTGTATTAAATGATCATTAAATGTGATTCAATTTGTTTGTCATTTAATTGAAGGTTAGATAAGAGTAGAGAGAAATGTCTTTTTCATAAGTTATGGAAATCATAGTTAAACTGACTTTTATTATACATAATCTCAGAAAATAAGACAAACCTTTTTCACTCAATATTTTTTTCCCCTTTGATCTGATATTTACTCAACCATTAAGTTTACTTCTTGAAGGATAGGGTGTTTATAATCCTAACGGTGCTGTCGATTATGTAAACATGTTTTACTTCTGAAACATTCAGTAATTATTAATAAATTCAGTAAATATGGGATTACTTGTTGAGATTAATTGCAAACTCTTTTCCTATCCCTTAAAGAAATAATTTCCTCATTTCAGGTGATTTATTAAACATTTCCTAATGTTATGTAAACTTTGTTTTTAAGGTTAGAGTGAATTAACAAAACAATAAAAATTGAAATAAATGTTAAATAATTTGAAAGAAAATCATTAATTGTTTAAATGTTTAAATATATTAACAGTTATTATAGCTTTTAAGTCGTTATGGAAACCAATGAATTATATAATATTCGGCATATGACTGTCCAAAAGCTATCACCGATACCAGAGACTACCAGTGCTTGAAGTAATTATCAATTTTATCCATCAATATGTCATTTCAATCCATAGTTTACATACATTTATGTTTTGAAATTAAATTTATTTTTATTAAAATACATAATATATTTATAAATAATAAGATATTTATTGAAAATTATTTAAAACTGATGTTTTAAGAAAGGTAGCACTAAAATGCCCCTGGCTAATTAGACGACATAGATGATATTGTCAAATTGACAATGTCAACCCTTACTGTGCGCCCAAAAAGTATATTAATTAGTGAATATAAGAGTTAATTAGATTTCTCTCACTTTAATTAAGTTAACAATAATCAACACAATGACCTTGAATATATTTTTAGGCTATAAAATCACATGGATGCACTTGAATATGATATGTGTTGCGGAAATTTATTTTCAGATAGAGATTATCAAAATTGTTTCATCTATTCACTTTATATTTTTAAATTGTATTCATAGATTTTAATTACATTTTTTTCTAGACATAATCAGGGGCATTTGCGGAAATATAATCAGGGGCATGAAAAATAGGAAATTAAAAATAAAAATAATCAAAAAATCTTTACAGCGAGTGAACTGAATGGCCAAATATAGAGCAGTATTATGTAACTCAGTTGACCTTGATTTTGATTGAATTCATTATTTCCTGACTCCGTTCACACGTATATTCAATTCTATATAGAATATTCTCTCTTTCATACAAACTGGTCTATTGATTGTGCTTGCACACTACCTCTACCAGTGTCTAACCAGTTCAGTGCAGTTATTGCTATAAAACTTGTTGCTAACTCAACTCAACTCTCAACTTTTATTTCAAATTTTCATTCAATTAATTTAAATATAATTAAAAATAAATACTTTTATTATTTTCATTAAAAACTTCATTTGTTTTTCAGTTTTATATCTAATTTAGTGTTTTATGTATTGAATATTACTTTTCAAAGTATTTTTATAAAATTTAAATAAATTGTAAATATATATATATATTGTCATAATTACAATCATTACAAACTGTACTTTATCATTCTGCCAAAATTGTCTCATCATTATCCAAGGTTGCCTGAGTTTGCATGAAAACCTCAATTTAAAGAATAGTTATTACAAAATCTCAATTTCAATAGTATTTACTAAATGTTAACAAAAAATATTATTAAATAAATAAATAATTTTTATAACATTTTAATCAAACATTTCTTAATATAAAACATTACCTGAAGTTTACAAAACAATTGAACTGAAAATTGAATGAATTTCTTAACGATGTTTCAAATCATTAAATAATTTGTTATAAAAATGAAATACTTTTTTAACTTTTGATTACAATTAAGACATTTTGAATGAAATGTTTATTGAAACTATTGAAAGATAATTTAAGCATGCTAAAATTTGCAACATCTCAAACTTGTTTGTTGCTAACCTATTTGATAAAACTATTATTTGAATTTATCCTGGTCTTAATTTAAGACAAACTGTTAGTTAAACTACCAGATGGTGTGCTAGATCATTAGTCTTTTCATTTTATTTCATATTCTTGTATTCAAATTTATTCTGTGATTTGATATTGTTGTGAATTTAATAGATAAATCTCAATTTTAAAAATAATGCATCAAGTTAAGACAAGATAAGACACAACACTGATGCATTTAAATTGTACAAGGTTGTTATTTGAGTAACTTAAGTTCTCATTTCAAGTGGATTTTAATATTAAAATTATTCTGGATAATATGATATAGTATTGTTGAAAGTGGTGATTTAAATAAATCTACAAATCCCTGGATATTTGAGTGAAACCTATAAATAGAGTGAATATTTTGAAACACATTTTACATAAATTTTTATACAATATTGAAAACAATGTCTATTTTATTGTTAAACAAATTTTGTTATCAAATATTGTTTTATTAATTATTGAAATGTAAAATAGATTTGAAAAACGTTTCAGAAATTTGTAATTATTTTAACGTTTAAATCAAATATTTATTAAAATATCTCAGTGTTTAAGGAAATGAACTGATGTTTAGTATAGCAGAAAATATACTGCAAATTGAAAACTCATTTGACATTTGCCTTGATTTCAGTGAAAACCCGGAAGACTACACATATTGCGAAAGTATGAACAGAAAAGTATTGATTCAAACCATGGAAACTGATGATCAAATTCAAGGTCTTTTTATCACTTTTCCCCTTATTTTACTCTTTTTTATATTTATTTTTGGTTCAAAGCATTCATTTTATTAAACCTGTTGTTAATATCACTGAAATCTGAGTCCAATTTCAATGAATATTTATTGAATTCACAAAATTAATATCAAAGGCATACCTGTCCTACAGATTATTAACTTTCAATAAAACACTTTCATACCTTTGCAAAACATTTCTGGTGTAGATTTATTAATAAATGATCAATCTCATATTACCATAAATTTAACAAGATAATTATATACTGTATTAACAAAAATGTGATAGAATTTAAAATTTTATCAATTCTTTACTTTTTTGTAATTAAATTGAAACACCATTTCGTAATTTAATGATTAATTGAGACACAAATGAAAGCATTTTTGAATTAATTAATTAAAAAATAAATACTTTTTTCTTTTGTTTAAACTTTCATTAAATTATAAACTAATGATGTGTTGAATGCAAATAACTATTCATTAAAATATACTGTAGACTCTTGTTATGTACTTTTTGAATGTAGCCTTAATATTAAATTTCTTGTTATAAGAAATGAAGGAAATCTTCAATTCAAGGTTTTTTAGTAAACACATGAAAGATGAAAATCAATTTTCATATACCAAGAGTCGATATTAAACTTAGTTTTTAAAAGATGAAAGAAATATATCATTATTTTTATCCAAAAAGCAATTTTAATAAAAAAAAATTAATATTGAATACCAATTATAAAACATTAGGTTTTGCTGAATATAACGAAAAGTAAACTCTCATTCAAACCATTGAAACAATTATTCAATATTTTCTTATGTAATGTAAAACTTATGTAATCATTGAAAATCATAAGACATTTCAATAAAAGATATAATATTTTGTTTAATATAGGAATCAATGAAATGAAAATTGATTTCATGTTTAAGTCTTCATGTTTTCAATTATTTATTTATTACTAAATGTTTTAAAAATAAATTCAATATTAATTAAATTGAAAATATTTATTATTACTGTAATTAAGTGCAACTGTTTTTGGACAAGAGTTTTCAATTTCAATGTTATTAAAATATCTTTGAGTTATCAGTGTTGTTTTGTTTTTGATATTTTCTAAAACTAAATACGATTATTCAAGATTTGATTTCATATTTACTTGTTAGCATTAATAAATACTATGCCCCTAATAAAGGGGTATAAAAATAGCTCAAGCGTTGCCTAAAACTTATTAAAACTAAACATATCAGAGACTAATCAGATTATAATCTGATGTTAAAACTCATATTTCATGAAATTTTTAATTAAATTTTTTTTTTATTATTTTAATAACTGATGGAAAATAACTGCAAAAATAAAATCCTTTATTATTACAGCAAATATTGATAAATGAAATGTAAATGTGTCGGAACTTTTTGACACAATATTTGAGTTTTTGAAGTAATTTTTAAAATAATGATATTTTATTAGTTTTTTTCACAAAACTATTGTTTACTCAAACAGTTTGATTGGAAATTCAATATTTACACAAATAATTGAATTAAAACCTTTTGAATTCAACAGGTTCAACCCAAAATGCAATTACAAATATATATCTGCAAGGTTACTTTATTGTATAACATATAGCTTGTATTATTGATAGTTTTTTAATACATTGAAACTTTTAATTTAAATTTACGGTACTTTTCAACACAAGAGACTCAAAAAATATATTATTACATTTGATATTTGATCTTGCTGCATTTGTAAAGATTTTGATATGACTTCTACCAACTTGCAACAATATGCAAAGCCCTGGTAATCCGGTAATATTTATGTCATTGAATTACAAACTATTATAATATTGGATATAGTATTGATTTTATTACTAATACTGATATCAAATTAATTTTGATTTAGAGATAATTATGTTTTCATATATGCAATCAATTTGTAGCGAATGGGGGTAACAATGATGAAAGAATAGCTGTATTCTATAAAAGTAACATGGTTATTTGAATACCTTTTCTATAGGAAATCATTGTTAATAGAATTCAATTATTATTATAATTATATGAATTGCAAAACATTTGTTGAATTATATCTATAATTGAAATAATTTAATGATTTTTGTCATAAAATAACAGAAAAACTAATTTGAAATTTGATCATTAGTTGTCTTAAACAAAACAATGAGCACAAGTAGTCTTGTATTGATTCCTTCCTATTTTATATTAGTGAAATTACTTCCTACTCAGGGTATAGATCATCAAAATAGTCATTAATTTGCTTTTGATATCATTTATTAATAAAATTATCTTTATTTGTGTCACTCATAGTCAGACAAATACAGATGTATTTAAAGGCCTTTTTATCAAAAGCCTTGACAATGAACTTCAGTTCTCTTCCTCAATGCAAAATCAATAACTACTATGGCATCCATACAAACCCTTTTGTAACAGCACTTAATTAAAAAGACTATTGTTAATGAAAATCAACGCAAAGTATAAGTGAAATGCTTTTATAGTTTTATTTTCAATACATAATCAAAGTTTTGACAACAAAATAAAATTTTAGGAAATGTTGTGTTTATTTTTAAAGTATTTTTGTGCTTTCATTGATTTATATTTTTATGCTTTCCTCCACTCATAACAATAATTCCCTTAAGTTTTATGAATAGGAATCACAAGTATTGCATGAAATTAGTTATTATTATATGATTTTATTTGAGAGAAAAACAATTAAAAACTAAATCGATGTCTAATATAATGACAAAAATATGAAATCATTTACTGTTTTATGAAAATAATTGTGTTTTCGTAGACTTTATTGTCAAAATTGTTTTGACTTTGAAATAGGAAACGATTTTATTGTCTTTTATAGACATTTTGTTCAAAATTTATTGTTTAAGTATTTACTTATAAAAAACATTTTTGGAGTGTTTTGTGAGCGATTCTGAACGCCTGTACTCTTGAGTCTATTGAGTCCATCACTTCTTTGATTGGTTTTGATGACTGTTCCCAATGTTGTTATCTTTGCTTTTGGTAATGGGTTTTACTTTGTCTTTAGCCGTCATTCTGTTGAATCTATTTAAGTAGAAATAAAATCAATAAAAAGTAAATTCAAAAGTATTTTAAAAGCAATGAATCACTGATTCACTGAATAATTGAATTTAAATCCAATGTCAGTTCAAAAGCACTGTTAAATCGTTTACACTATTCAGTGTTTTCTAGACTTATATATAATTCATAGCAAAAAGATCAGTGATTTTTAAAAACAAATAAATAGTTTAAAATCAAAATCTTCAGTGAATTTGATGTTTATTTCAAGTATTGAATAAATTAATGTCTATTCCAATGAGAAATCATTTCTGATTTAAAAATACATTAAAAAAGTTATGCTTTGAATAAAGATTTATTAATATTTGATATTTGATTCAATACTTATTAAAATAAAAGTGAATTTAAAAAATAAAATAAAAAATAAATTGAATTTTAGATTATTTTCAAGTAATGACATGACTTACCCATTGATGGTGTCATTCAGTATATGTGAGTGAGTTTTAGCGGCGAAGAAGACGGTTAAATAGACATCTGTTCCCAATGGCATGACTGACCCTTTTGCTGGTTATTTAACTTTTTTTTGTGAAGATTTCCCAAAAATATAGTTATAATTATTGTTTAAATATATTTCCGACTCTTTTTTCTCTGCCTATCCTTTCCTCAATTCTATCCGTTGAGAGAAGCTTTCAAATGTAGAGCACCCGCCGATTATGCGACTGCGCTTATTCTCAATCCTCTTTTGCCGACAAACCTTGTTGTCATAATTGTACTTGTTAAATATCAATATTATTTCAGTGACTAATATAAGCATTAAATTTTCGGATACTTTATGACATTATTTCAAATAAATTGATAATAATTTCAATTAATTTCTAAACAAATGAAAATATAATTCATTTTTAAAAACTATTTTTAGATTCAATTCAGGCTTAAAATCACTTTAAAACTACTTATGACAACCTCTGCCTTGAATTATACGGAAGAATAGCTATAATATAAAACATTATATAATTGTTTGTTAGCTTAACATCAAAATTGATGCTAAAGTTAAAGATATAATAAATTGAGACAACATTTAAGTGCAAACATTCAATTCATTTCAAAATCAATTCATTTGTCATTTCATATAGTAATTGGTTTTGAATGAAATCAATAAAATAAAAGACAAAACAAAAAACATTTTTATTAATAGTTATTATAATTTGAGTCTCAGTTGACATTTGTTTGAGTTTTGTTTTGTGCAAACAATTTCAATAGACATTAAATTATTTGTAAATCTCTTTTGAATTCAATATTTTTCTAATCAATAAATGTATTTATTTTTTCGTTACATTAAAACCAAACTATTTCTTATAAATCAACACAACTTTTATATCTAATGTTAATTAAGTTGTGTTTTACTTGAGATCAGATTTAATTAACGAAATGTTATTTACACTTTGGTTTGGGATTGAAATAAATGTCTTAATCATCAATGAGTGCCATATTATTCAAACACAAACACAATATTATTTGCTTTTTGTCTCAAAAGACACATAAAATTAATTTTCTCTATTTAGACGTGAAGTGAATTGTATTTTATTATAAGACGGATAAAATTATAAACTGTTTGTCCCCTTAAAAGTAATATTTTAGTTGAGATATCACTGAAATATTAGACAGTTTTTGACCCTTAAATAAATGACAGGAAAGTTAGATAAATGTATTTAATATTTGCTTTTATTGTTATTGTTTTATATACCCTTGTTTATTTTATTTTTGTTTTCTATTACCAATAGATTTGAAAATATAAATAAATAGTAAATAAATATTTACACAATTAATGATAAAATGATATTATATTTGAAATATTTGTACATTTTTTTCATGTAATTCAAGTTACACTGAATAAAACTGTTCTGTTAACCCCTGTCACTAATAAACAGATGTTGCCATTCAAGTGAGGATTTTAAACAAAACTTTAATATTATATAAGTTTTGAAGTTTTTCTTTTCAAACGTGTATTCAATGGTTTTGTTTGCAGTTATTTAAGCCTTATTTACAACTTATAGCCATTAAGAGTGGAAATTATTCTTAGAAAGAAAGGGTAGGTCTGAAGGGTTATGGATATAAATATTGAACAACTGTTGAGAAATACAGTACTTATTGTTGAATGTGATCTCAAAAATATTAATTCCGGTTTTCAAACCATAACTAATATCTCCAGACATAAGTTAAGGATCAAATGCTTAAACATTATTCAAGATTTAATCAAAATTTCATGTCTTTTAAACAGTTGTTATTGAAGTGAAAGAAAAAATATTGTTTGAGTTAAGGGCCGATTCAATGCCTGTGCTCATTGCAAGAGTAGACTGAAATTCAGGCAAAATTTTCATTCAATTAGTTCCGAATCATTTCAAATATAATTTATTTAAGTCTCTCTGCGTTTGGCAACAGATTTCCTGAGATTCATAAAAAGGGATTATCTATTAGTCATTCAATATATGCTTTCAATTGAATACAAATATTAATAATTTTATTGTTATTTCAGTTTTCCTCTGAAATTATACTCAAAAAAACGTTTCAATAATTTCTTAAGTTTTTATCAAACATGCAATAGACTACTGTATTAGAAATAAAGATTGAACTTGAACATTTTATACTCTATTATGCAAGTAAATTATTCTTAGATTTTGAAGATCAAAGAAATTGTTGTATAGGAAACAAAGATCAAAGAAATAGGGGTATATTTTAATAATAATCTATATGATCAAGGAGGAACTTTTTTCATCTCAAAATACATTCTTCAATTAAATGTCCATGATAATGTACATAGATAATGTACATAGATAATTAATTACTTATATTTTCTCCTTTAATGAATTAGAATAGTTAGCCTGCACATCTCTGGCCCTAATTATAATTAAGAGTAAAATAAAAATATCTAATTATTTGATAATATCTAATAATCTATTGATATTATTATATAAAATATTTTCCAAACATGTAATAACACTGAATGAAAACAATATTAATGTTTTCATTGGTAATGAAATATTATATTTATTTCTTTGTTATACACTTCAAAAGGATATAAATATCACTCAACAAAAGCCTCATTTAAAAAGTATATACCAGGATACTTATTTATATACTCACAAGTCAGGTATACTCTTTCATTAGTAAACTCAATGTAAAGGTTATATACTATTCTTAGTTTCACTTCAATTAATGAAACTTTCTTTCAGTTTTGTTGCAATGATTTTCTTCTTTATACGTGAGTTATGTAATCAAATTGAATGACATTTGTATTTATTTACCAATTATTTCAGTGAATGTCAAATGTTTTGTATAAAAGTATAGGAAATAAAAAAATAAAAACTTATTTTCAATGCTTTTGTTTCATTAAATCAGTGAAACTGATAGCAATTCAATTGATTTTTTCTAAGGTTTTAGATAATAATAATTGTTTTTATGATGAAAAGGGGTATAATTTCCGGATCTATTTGATCTACATGAAAATTCTAGAAAATACCCCTTAAATTTGATAATACAGTTGAAGAAATTGATATCTTTTAGTCTTTGCAGTCATTAATATCTTAAAACAAAATTATTGTTTATTTAATGAAAACATTATAATAACGACTAAAAACTGAAACCATTATTAAGTACTGTATTTCAGAGTAATTCAATATATTTTATGTCATTTTTCTCTCAAATATTACTTTAATTTCAAGATCTGTTTGAAAATGATTTTCAAAATTTGAATATTTAAGACATAAAACTTGAACCAAAACTTTGAATATCTTTGGATCACTAAAATGTTTTTTAGGAGAAAACCACTTGTTTTCCGGTCTCTCACGTACTCTAATGGCACAAACAGTACTCTCAGCACTGACTGTGCATATTATGTGCTATTTTAATATGTAAAAGAAGGGATGGAGAGAGAGAGAGAGAGAGAGAGAGAGAGAGAGAGAGAGAGAGAGAGA